>JBBBVU010000003.1:21896421-21918278 GCA_037177055.1 Atherinosoma microstoma
ATCAGATCTTTTAACCTTGATATATTCTTAATGTGATAGTAGGCAGACTTTGTGATTCCCTTAATATGTTTTTCAAAATTTAGGTCTGAGTCAATCACTACACCCAGATTTCTGGCCTGGTCGGTGGATTTTAGATGGATAGAGTGAAGTTCAGTGATGGCCTTTAATCGCTTCTCTTTAGCTCCAAAGACCATCACCTCAGTTTTGTTTTTGTTCAGCTGAAGAAAGTTCAGCCTCATCTAGTCATTAATCTCCTCAATGCATTAACCGAGAGCCTAGACTGGCCCTCAGTCTCCTGGAGACACTGTAATATAAATCTGTGTGTCATCTGCATAGCTATGGTAACTAACTAACTTGTTGTTCTTTATTACCTGTCCCAGTGGGAGCATGTAGATGTTAAACAGAAGAGGCCCTAGGATGGAACCTTGGGGAACTCCACGTGTAATTCTTGTCTGCTCAGATGTAAAGTTACCTATTGACACAAAGAACTTCCTGTTCTCTAAGTATGTTTTGAACCATTTTAATACAGTACCAGAGAGGCCCACCCAGGTCTCTAGTCATCTGAGTAATATACTATATGGTGGACAACTGTATTAAATGCAGCACTAGATGTCCACTAAAACTAAGACAGACATATTCCAACTGTCTGTATTCAAACAAATGTCATTAATGACTTTGGTCAAAGCAGTCTCGGTGCTGTCGTTGTCTAAAACCTGTCTGGAAGACATCATGGCAGTTGTTTTGGGTTAAAAAGTAGCTGATAAAAAAAGGCTTTTTCAATGATCTTACTTAAAAATGGAAGATTTGAGATTGGCCTGTAGTTGTTCATTTGTGTCTTATCTAGATTGTCCCTTTTTAGTAGAGGCTTGATTACAGCTGTTTTCAGTGGCTCTGGGAAGACGCCGGAGATTAAAGACACGTTCACAACCTGTAGAAGATCTGGCTCCATAGTTTTCGAGAGCTTTTTGAAAAAAACCTATGGGCAGGATGTCCAAACAGTAAGAGGAGGAATTCAGTTTGTGTAAGATGTCCCCCAGGTCTTTGCTGTTATTGGGGTTAAACTGCCTCATCGTGTTAAAACTGGTTTTCAGTGGACACGGTATATTTCCTGCTGTTGATAAACTAACTGCTTGTCTGATGCTCTGAATTTTGTCTGTGAAGAATTTGGCGAAGTCATTGCAGGCCTTGGTTGAATATAGTTCAAGTGCTATTGACACAGGAGAGTTTTTTAGCCTGCCGACTATAGAGAATAGGACCTGAGCATTGTGACAGTTTTTGGTAATAATGTCAGAGAAATAGGTCTTCCTTGCATTCCTCAGTTGTAAATTATAAGAGTGAAGTTTCTCTTTGTACATGTCATAATGAACCTGTAGATTTGTTTTGCTCCATCTGTGCTCAGCTTTCCGACATTTTCCTTTTTCACTTTTCACCACCGTAGAATTTCTCCATGGAGACCTTTACCTTCCAGAGACAACGTTCACCTTGCAGGAGCAATAGCATCTGTAATGCTGTGAGGGGCCTTTTGCTAGTATGACTTCCCTTGGAGGAATAATTCTCATTTTTGTTTCAAGGACCTACTGCCCTACTGAGGAGTAAATCAATTACTATTAAAGAATAATTAGGGGTTTCTTTCATTTGTGATGCCCTTGTATATCCAATGGTAATAATTATCTCAGACTACTGTGCATCACTGCACACCTTCCCTTCCCTTGCTCCCCATGATTTCTATCACCTTCCCCCTCCATGATTTCATGACATCATCAATAAAAGCAAAATAAAAGTATCAAATAAACATGATTAGTCTCTTAAATTAGGTTCCTTAAGATGATTTTTTATTACTACAAGAAACATTATTATGAGCAAGTTCTATGTTAATTAATTTTCAGTAGTTTTTTAGGGGGTTATGTCCATGAGTAACAACAATATTATAAACTCAAACAAAAAAGAAAGTAAACTTTCTTTTATGGTTTCATGTGTCAGGACAAAAAAATTGGTAAATATAAACAACAACACACTACTTGCTACACTGATTGATTATTCATTTACCAAAAATGAAGCCAAAATGCAGAAGTAGTAAGTATGTTAAGATTTAGGAGGCTGAGAAACTGTCAACATAATCAAACAAAAATGTGGACATGTAGAGTGTTGTGATTTATCAGTATTGGCAAATATCAGTTATGGAATATTGATATGTTGTTGATAATGTGGTGATTATGGTGTAAATATTGTAAATTTCAGAACATGTTTGAAATAAAAGAAACTATCCATTTTGGATCAGCTGCTTTTTACGATTTTTAAAACATATTCATACCTACTGTATGTATATATATATGTAGATAAAAAGTCAAGTTTCAATGCAATCTGTTGGTTTCCTTAGCTAGGATATTATTTGTCATGAATTGGCTTTTATGAATACTGATTGGATGACAGCAGATTGGCTCAAATTGATTGTCTGTGAAGAGTCCTGAGATGATGCTGTCATGAATTGGTGCTATACAAATAAAGCTGAATTGAATTGGATTGTTATTGTGGATGGTTTGGGCTAAATTGTGAAGTAAAAATCTGTTATCATAGCAACCGTAGTTGACACACAACAAAGGACACATTTGGTACTGTTCATAAACTATACTGTGAAATCTAACAAGTTGGCTTTACTCAAAAAAGGTATCCCAACTTGTTTCATTGATGAAAAAAAAAAGAAATGGAATAAAAGTTACCAAGGATTCATTTGAGTGCAGACACATGCAACTGCCAGAAATAATTCATTTTATTCATTAATCAACTTTATGACAGGTAAACTGTATTTTTTTTGTCTTTAACATGTTGTACATACACTAAAAGTACAGTGAAAGGTATATTAAATCAGACATGAGGTCAATACGGTGAGCAAAAATGTTAATGAAGATCAGTGTTAATAGTAACTAGATTAAAATGGAGTTAAATTCACTATTCTAGTGAAGCCAATATTAAAATTTACACTGTAGTGTAAATTCACACACCAATTTGATGGTTAAACTTTATCCCATCCCATCCTTGTTGCAGTTGTAAATGGACAAAGTTTTGTTTTGTCTCAATTTCAACAGTTTGAACATGTTTGATTTTGTTTTCAGTTGGGGGTTTTTCACTGTCCAACATTCCTGTGGCTAAATGTTTTTCTTTTTATCTGTTTGTTGAAATTGTACATTGAAGACAAACTGTGCCTTATTACTCCATCATCAAAATTTCATGAACAATAAACTGTAAGGGGAAATGCTAGGGCTCTTGTGAGGCTGGGGTTTCCTACATTCACTGTAGTCCAGGACATGCTTCAAATGGTTTAGACACAGGAGTTTTTGATAAGCACTCTGCCACAATCATTATTCTTGTTCAGTGGAGTTGAACTCAATTATCACAACATCCGTGGAGGGATTTGAATTCAAGGTGTGCTTTTGTTTATGCTCTATCACCCAGTTTCAGTATTAAACTTGTTGTTGGTGGCGTCCTGTACAGTGAGCTTTCCTTGATGTTATCTCAGTTGATGACTTGGGGGGATGATTATAGAGGTTGGCCTGAGATAGGACTTTGTTGACACACAAAGTTGAGTGTGTGTGTACATGGGTGAGGAATCCACTCTGGGATGACATGTTAGCCCACTCAACAACCTTTCATGTTGTTGCTGCAACATTTGAAACTATCTGCTGCATCATAGCTTGTCTGAACCTGGAGATTATTCTGCATCAGCGTTCAAAGCTTCAGAATGACATTTTGGGAGAGTGCATGACTTGTAAAGGTGGTTGCTTGTGTGTGTGTTTATTTATCCACCGGAGACTGCTGCATAACTGTGAGCAGTTTTGCAGGGACATGTGAGCATAGTATTTACACAGACATATTTGCTCAATTAGATCATCTGTTTGGGTTAAGAGCACTAGCTTGCACATACAAATATACACTCCTCCACCCATCTACACAAACACACACGCAAACCATTAATCTGCTTTTTGATTCATATTTTAATCTCCTGTCTGCTACTCCACTGGCAGGTCCCGCCTTCCAGCTTAGTAGTAACAAAGAGGCTGGAGATTCGTAAAGAGGCTCAATTGTGCAGCATGCAACTCAAAACCTGTCTATCCATGCTGGAACTTTGGGATCTATGCACACGAGTGTGGGCTCAGATACAAGATGTTAAAAACAGTGATTTTAAAAGACACATTAGTATTGTTTGTGCTAATGTCTACATGACTAAAAAAGATCATTCCCAAATTCACATATCATGAGATGAAAGTTGGGTCTTTGCATTGTTGGACTTTGCAGCGATGCAGTAGTGAACTAGATTTTAGTGTTGATCTAAACTGTAAAAGCCTGAAAATTTGCTACTAATAATCATGGAGGGATTTTAGAGGCCTGTTTACTTGTGTGCAGATGTCTTGATTATCAGGCCATTAAATGAAATGAGATAGGCTTTAGCATGCTGCTCATAGATCCTGAATACCCCCTGCACAAATAGTCAGCTCTTAGCAGCACATCACTAATACAATATTCTGCGCAGGAATGTGAAAGCATGAACATCAGCCGTCCAGAGGCAGCTCCGAGAGTAGAAAGAGACACCTTCAGCTAAAAAAAATTGTGGTGAATCAAGTCTGCAGCCTTGTGGGAGCAGCAGACCATGTCCTGGCATTGATAGTTAGACAGATGACAACAACTGCAAGAGTTGTTGTTATGACAGCAGGAAAAATAGTGTCATACAGCACTATCTACAAACTGACAAAAACACACAAGCATACTATGGATGCAATAAACTCAAATTAAAGTAATTGTTTCCTCCATGATCAAATGCATGGGGTCGATGAAAGTTTTGCTATCTTGTTTTAAAGATCTTCAGGTTGCTCTCCAATACTGTTGAAGTACCATTAATTTTCCACTAGATGTCTCAGTCCATTCTTGTTCTGAGGCCACACAGATGCACACGACCATCCACACACTCAGTCACATGCAGTGTGCACATGGTGTGTTTAATATGACCAGCCTAGTCACTCTCCACATGTGTTGCAGTCTCCTCTGGGAGGACAGGAAAGCATCTGCCAACCTCTGTCTGTCTGTCTAACACATTTCTGGGAAAATGGCCTGAACTTGCAGTTCAGGAGGAGGGGGGAGAAAACAAATATACACCTGCGCAAAAAACGACAATAATTTGTGCAAATATCGTTTCTACTTCCTGATTTTCATTGTATATTCTACATTGCTGTAATGCTGCTCATCCTTACATGCTTGAGGTGATGCAGTAATAACACTGATAACAATAAGGATTTATGCAATACTTTTCTAAGCCCAGGATAAAGTAACCATATAAACAATCCATTATCTGTAATAAGCTAAGATTTACACTGCTGGCTTCATTAGGTGCTCAGAGGGAGTTTTTCCAGTGAGAACAGCACTCAGTGTTTCACCTGCTCAATTGTTTTTTCTGTATTTTCATTCCACTATACCGTGGGAAATAGGCAAAAAAGGTGAAATTGTTCTGAATTAGTTAGATATAGGACTGTGCTCAAACAGTAATGTCTTGTCAAGAAAGCAAAAGTAGTTAGTAAATGAAACGCCCGGATCAGTTCTATAGCTTTGAGGCAAACCTGACAGGCATCCACAGACTCCAGGTTCTCAAATAAATACAGTATTTACTGCATCTCTGGTTTATTTTCTGTTGCGATAGTTGCACACGTTTCCCTTTATTTTCCTCTGTTATCAGTAAAATTACTAATTTAGACACAATCCAAAGTCACCATGGAAAAAAAAAACACCTTTGAACTCCAAGTAAAAATATGACTAACAGACTTTGCCAAAAGCACTGTGACATGGTACGAACAAACAACCAGAATTTTACAATTTGCATCTGTGTCTATTCGCAGCACTCTTTTGCAATTATACTGACCATTCTTGGGCAATGTATGACTTATTGTACATACATTAGAATGAGACTGAAAACTAGTATAGCCCTAGTCCTTAAGTGTAAATCATTCTATTTAGTTAAGCATTTAGTTAAAAGACTACATTACATTTGTAACACATCCACAGGTTGAATAATGATAATTAAATCAGTTTCCAATCTTGTCTGGAGCCTGGAGTCTGATAGGGTTCTACATGTTACTGTACCAGGTAGATTTAATCTGTCTTCATTTTAACACACATTATCCATGGTTTATCACTTAAGCTTGTCTAGCAATGTTATCAAAGCAAAGTTGGATTGTGTGATCACATTTATTCTATAATAACAGTCATTTCACTTACATGGAATGTAATTGGGCCTGCACAGTGGTGTGGTGGTTAGCACCGCAGCCTCACAGCAAGAAGGTTGCTGGTTCAAGCCCCGGTCAGAGTTTGAGCCAGAGGGGGTTTCGAGCTGGGGTTTGAAACAGCAGCCTTTCTGTGTGGAGTTTGCATGTTCTCCCCGTGTATGCGTGGGTTCTCACTGGGTACTCCGGCTTCCTCCCACTGTCCAAAGACATGCCTGATAGGTTAATTGGTCTCTAAATTCTTCCTGTGAGTGTGTGGATGGTTGTCTGTCTCTCTGTGCAGCCCTGTGATAGACTGGCAACCTGTCCAGGGTGTACCCTGCCTCTCGCCTGATAATTGCTGGGATGGGCTCCAGCCCACCCGCGACCCTGCATGGATTAAGCAGTACAGAAAATGGATGGATGGATTCCTTTGTTAGCCATTCATACATTAGTTCAACGTGCAGAAAACAACCCTGTTGAACACCTGTAGTGTTTGGACAAACGTAACTGATACCACCATCATCAAAACAATAAATACTGAAATAACTATCATTTCCTACCTTTAAAGTCAATTTGCGAAGGGATTGAGGATCATCTGGTCCCTGTCCCTTTCTTGCTTTCTTTTCTTTTTCCCCAGTTAGCCCAAAATGTTTGGCCTAAATTTGGCTTTGACTTACGGCATTGACTAAATGTGACTGTGGCTGCCAAAACTCAGCCACATGACCACCACATGTGGCCCACAAGGAAACACCATAAGGAAGGCTTCATGTATTAGGACCACTTCTGGCACACAAAATACTTGCCATAATCCACATCTAGGCCAACAGTTGACATCTGGACCACATGTGGCTCACAGGAGATTTGCCATAATCCAAGCCAGGCTGGCAATTGACATCTGATCTACTTCTAGCCCACACAGTTGCCAGTGCCAAAAGTAGCCCGGATCAACCCAAACTCTATCTGGGTTTTCCTCCGATTAGGGATGGGCATTTGTTGTTGATATGTCAGAAATTTTCTAAACATCCCTAAATTAATAATCAAAAGGGAAGGGGGAAAATGAATGATTCTTGTGGCAGTTAAACGAGATTCATTCAATGGTAACACTGGAAAATATGCGCTCACATACAACCTCAGCACCATCTAAAGATGCATTAGTTTTATCGATTGAAAAAATAATGTCACAGATGAAATTCTTAACGATCGATTAATCAATCATTGATTAATTATGCCCATCCCTACCTCTAGTAATGTTCTCTAGTGTTTCTGTGAGGAATCAGCCTCGGTGCACATTCAAAATCGCCAGCGTGTTCATATCGAGATGATGGCATGTGATGTGGTATATAAAGCAAAATTCAACGTGATGTTCCAGCCTGGAAAAAAAATGGTGAAGTGCGGTTTCTCAGGCTTGGGACGCTGCTGGGCAATGAATGTACTTTAGGAATGTACATAATAAATGTCACTGTGCCAAGAAATCGAGTCAGAAACACATATTTTTAAGGTCAGAAAGTTACATAGTGCTACTGTAATGTAGCTGTACAGCTTCTGTCTTTGCAACAATAATTTGGAAATGTAACTTTATGGACGTTTGATTTTCTTAGAATCAGGCAAGCTGCTCCCATAAGATCGGCAAATCCAAGTAGGCCTACTCAGACAATACAGTTGCATGGACTGCTTCTGTCTGCAAAGCACTTAATTAGAGTCATGGCATTTTCTTAGATTTTCCCTTTTGTAATTAGGAAAATCCAAATTCCCAGGGGTCAGTAAATGCAACACAATTAAGGAATGCACCCTTATGTCTCACCAATGTGGAACTTAATTGGATGATTCTTTAATCAGCCATCAGGCAGTTGCTGGTTGGTTGTTAAAGCAAATTTTGGTATTGATATCCGATGGTATCGATGATATCAAGTAAATCCAAGGCAAGGATCAGCAATACTGGTACTGATACTTTTTGGTTGAAATATCACAACCATTTAATGATTTTGTCTGTAATTATTGATCATGATTATGATCATAATAAAACACAGAACAAAGAGTTTTGTCTAATAAAAATGGTTTTATCAACACACTGAATGGCAGAACCAAGATATTTAAATTGAAGCGTTTTTGGTCATAAACAAATAACATCAACAATATAAGAAAATAATAAAATAACTGTTTTTCCTTTTTATAACACATAATTGTTTAAGAAAAATAAAGTCAACAGTGCAAATTAGTTAAACAAAAGAAAAACCTGCTATGGGTTGGCTTTGATTCACAGGAAATAATGAAGAGAAACTGCAAGAAAAATATCGACCTCATCACATTAATATCAAACGATACTGATATCTTGGTACCTTGGTATTGATACTATTGATATTTTGATGGATCTGCCCAGCACTAGTCAGTTTGTTGAAAAGTCTGTCAATTTAAGCCACGTGACGTGAGTAGAGAACAAATATTATTTTTAAAAAAAGGCAATCTTGATTAAAATGTTCAGTATAGAAGAGCAACCTATACTGATGAGCTAACAAAGAAGATGAGCGAATGGTCACCCAAGTTTCAGAGTATACAACTGCAGTATACAACACTTTGTCTATGGTTGTAAAATGTGTCTGTTTGAGTACAGCTGTGTGTTTATGTGTCTGTCAGGATGTGACTGCAGAGAACTAGCTCCAGAATATGTGTTATCTATTAATTCCTTCATTAAGCCCTTATCGCCAGTTTTAATGCCAATTAAGATGCGCTTTAATTTGACGGCAGGGCGGGCAAGAGACTGTGCACTTCTCACTCCACAATGACAAGAGAAGAGGAGTAGACCACGCTCAGTCAGGACCACCCGCTTGCCTTATCAAACCACTAAAGGCTCCACAGGCCTGTTAGTTTTCCCTCTTTAATACTGACACTGTTTAATGTGCTCTGTATGGGCTCAGTCACTGCGAAAGTATTTAAGGCTAATTTGATGTCAGCGTGGCACTGCGAAGCAGCTTAAAGTAGCTTCCACTTTGTTTTCACCTCAAAAGAATTGCTACAAATGACAGAAGTATTTTCTCAGATGCTTCATGACTCTTGCCAGAAGGTGGGAAAAAAATCCAAAGGTTGAATTGGAAGATGAGTTGACAATCATGGAGAAAGGGGCAAAATTCACACGCTCCACTTCCCTCTGAGTATGACATGTAGAGGTCACAGCTTTCCCTCAATGTGAGTTGGCATTGCTCTGCTGCAGTTATCCACAGAAGCTCCACACAGGCATGTTCCTCATGTGTACCAACCATATGGAGCAACGCAAAACTTTTGCAAACACAGTCAGGGTCACAATGAACACTTTTGTCTGAATTAAAATGAGATAGCATTGACAGATCTGCAATATGCAGACTAAGCAGATGGCTCTTGGACAGTGAGAGGAGAGACGGGGGGGTGTTGCGGGTGATGAGCTGCAGGTCTTGTGTTATAGCAGCTGGCTGACAACTCTGGGATAATGTGTGTCAGCAAAATGAGGTGGAGATGGATGGCAAGAAAAGTGAGAAAATGTGTAGGGAACCGAAGATGGGGAGATATATCATATCATGGATGATATATTGCAACTTATTATTATTAGTAATTTTATTCTTTTATTTTCTATATTCAGCATGTAGATATTTATGACTAAAACAGCATATACACTCAGGTTTACTTAGTAACCCTAGTGTATTTGAAGATGGCCTAACATGCTGATCTATGAACTATGAATCCTGCATAAAAAGGATTGACCTTTTCTGGAATGTCATAAACAAAAACCTGCACAGCTTCCTTTTACTGTGTTACTTCATCTCCCCTCACTGTGTGGCACTGATGTCTCTTTCCTTCCCTCCATTTCCACTCTGTATCCTTTTCAATCCCAGCTTTGATGTATGCATGAGGGAGGATTTCCTGAAGACCAAAGAGGGCCATTACCCAGGGGCCATTAGGCCTCTAGTAGAGCATGTCAATGACTACTGAGTCTCGCTCTGTTTTCACATGCCCCCCACCTCACCCACTTGTGTATGTGGGTAAGGTGGTGGTGTTGGTGTGGGTGGGTGGGTGGGTTCTCTCTGGCTGATAAAATGCTGACTCAAATGCATATATTTGTGTTCTTTTTTGTATGTGTGTATTGTACTGTAACATTTAGGATAGTGGATATTTCCCTACTGTTAGACGTGAGGAGGTTGGGTCATTAATTGGCACTGTTGTTCTTTCATGCAGAGTAAGACTGAGGGGAATGAGTCATCATCATCAGGATGAAATGCTCTGACATTTGAGCATGAAAGTCTTGGAGTGCCTTGCGGCCTAACATCTCTGGCTATGTCTGTGTTTTACAGTAAAGGAGGTATACAGAACACTAGGATTTTTTTCCTTATTGAGTTTAGCTGAAGTATTTGTGCCATGTAGCAGACAATGAAAATAATGATGCATCTGGGTTATGCAAAAATATTTATGTTAACTAAATTATATGTGTTAAAAAGTTAAGACCTTGCTGATATGGTAATTGGATGGTAATAAACGTGAGGATAAACTGGGAGGTGAGCAGGGAGAAAACTGAAAGGGACACACAAAGAAGATAACCTTGATTGCTGGAATCACACTGCTGATCTCTTTGGTATGTCCCATAGAGGACAAGAGCACACCGACTCCTCTGCAGGGGTGGGAAAAAAACAAACAAACCAAAAAAAAAAAACTCAAAGAAAAAGTGTTGCAAATAAACGACAGTATATCATGCTCCTGTTTTTACAGGGAGTGCTTAAGAGGATCATTGAAGTTTGCTGAGAGCGTTGAGACTCTCTCAAGGGCAAGTAGCTCCATCATCTGCAGTAAATGTGATGCACAGTTTTTCTCTAATCAGAAGTATAAAATCTTAGCATTCAGCATGCTGACTAGATGAAGTTTTTACAGAATGTGAAGCCTCACTTTTCTGGCCACTGCATCTGAAAATCAGCATACAGGCCACAGAGAAAAGAGGAGGTCAGGGAGAAAGAGAAGATGGATAAGGTGGAGGAAGAGTAAGATAAGGGGACAGAGTTTGTGTATGTCTGGATGTGTGGGATGCGCCTTTGCTGATGACTTCCCTGAGGCTTGTAGACAGGGAAACAAGGAGTGATTAATTCTGCTCCAACCTACTTGACCTCTGTCTGGGGGAGCGGTCCCCAGAAAGGAGCCTGGAGTCTGATACAGAACAGTAAGACCTGTCTCCTTCCACTCTTACTCCATGGATCAATAGCAGATTGGCAGGTCAATCTCTTCATGAGACACTGCATGGCCAATGAAGAACACCCTGCGTAGCGGTGAACAACCTTCCGTCTGGCCCTCTCTTCGTTTGAAGGACCAGTAGAGCTCATTGATCTATGTGTTTTCACTGAGCGGATCCCTTGGCTGGACTGATCAATCTCCAACATAAAGAGTGGATTCTCTATAAGCATTGCCATGTGTTCAGGGAGATCTAAGGCCTCATCATGACAATCGACTCTTTTATCCGCTACTCTTGTACACACAATCATGAGCATTGAGCACACAAACATTATGTCACAAAGTAAAATTATCCAGCCTCCTCCTGGCAAATGCACGAGACCCAGAGGCACCCCCAAAGAATGATTTCTTCCTCTTAGGTTTTGTTTACATGGTTAATAAAATCACTTCCTTCTCCAGACAGCTTTTTCAGTGAGCAGAACTCATTCAAAATCAAATTTGTATCCTTTCATCTTCCTCATGGCTCAAGATAAATTGAGATAAAAGTTTGCCTAATGTATGTTTGAGTGAAGAAAAGAACAATGGATGAATGTGAGGCTACATGAGTGCTAGCGTCTGCTTGTTGTCATCATTTATATTAAGGTAGAGGAAAAAAAATCTGTTGAGAGTAGCCATCAATGAAGGCTATTTCTCCTCTGCTTCTCACGGATTTCTTCTGTTGGGGTAGATGAGAAGTTATCTCTTTTTCAGTATTTCTCAGAACATTTATAGCTTTCAGGAATATGAGCAGATTTGTTTTCCTCCATGTCCCTGAGGAGCGAGCAATACATATCTGACCCGTTACATCTATGTGCATATAGCTTGTTGTCCCTATCAGGTGGGTTTTCCCAGTCCAGCTGAGGTCCATGTCCCCGCAGTGTGCCTTTTTCTACCAAAACAGGCCCTTCTTCTCTGTCACTGAGGACACAGAAATGCTGCGCTGCAACCCTGCTGACTGCTGCGTGGCTTTCTGTAGCAGCGCACCTGTGTGTCCCCTGCTGACTGACTGAGCCAAGGACAACAAAACCACAAGACCTGCTGTCTCCCTGTACCCTATCATGTGAGCCGAGATATGTAAGACCCCCCAAGAAACACCTGAGGGGGAGTGAGACCACGTGTCCCGCACCTCCGCTTTGACTGGAAATCAACTGATAATTTGTTTAAAACTGAAGCCTGTTCACTTTCATCTTTTATGTGTGTTTTTTGAGTTCTTTTAAGACAGTGTTGCCTGATTATGACATTGAGAATAAATAGAAATGTTGCACACAGTATGTTAAAGTCTATTAAAATTAATCAACCAAAAAAAAAGTGCTTTGTTTTAATGTGCAAATGTGCTGCACCAACCATACCCTGCAGTTTGAAATAGCAAGATCAGAGAACTAACTGGTGCAGGAAGAGGCAATCTGACAGGTACAGGTGTGCATGCAATGATATTCACAAGCACACTTTCACAAACACACACACACGCACGCACACAAACACACATACACACACACAGCTGACATAGGGAGATAGTCACTTCTCCGGAGGGGTGACTTCATGCTGAATTAGACTTACTCTGAGGATTCACTGCATTGCTCTTCTCTGTGTACCATTTAAAATTAACAGTATCTCACTTACTGTATGTCTGGAAGAAAAATTGTTCCACTAAACTATGCTCTATTAATAAGCTTATAATTATTCAGAGGCCTGCACTTAGGAGAAGCAAGAAGATGTGCTATCCCCCTCTGTAACGTTTCCATCCACCCATCTAAATAGCTACTGATAGAATGAAACAATAGCTATATATCTGCAAAATTAGGTTATTAATTTTCCCTGCATTCATTCAAATGTTCATCCATTGGAGCAGATGTGATAATAAGTAGAACAAACGTTGTTCAGAAGCAGCCCACACTGTGATTGCTAAATGTTTACACTCCAGTTCATACAATAGACCCCTCTAGAGTCATGTCTCTAATTAGTAAAATAAAGCCCTGATTTCTGCTTCCAATCCAGAGTTTGTGGAGAGCAGTGGACACGAGGAGGAGGAAGAGGAGGTGGCCTGATGCGCGCCCCCGTCTATCGCACAGGAATGGGCTGTTTGTGGAGGAAGGTCCACAAGTGCCAACAGCTGAATCAAGAGCCACAGATAGACCAATACAGGAAGTTGGGCGTTTGGACCTACAAAATAAATCTGTATTTTAGCGCCACGTCTGTGCGTCAAAGGATGCTTTTGGCATGCAACAGCAGCACTTTCTCCCGAGTTGCTTGGCTAACATAAGCTTTTTAAAAAAACAAAACAAACACCATCTGTGGTTAACTAATGCTGCCTTTAAGTAGTAGCACTGAGGCTATTTGAAGATTTTTTTTCTGACAAGACAACGCGTTTGACTAGGCGGCAAACACATCTGCAGGATGACTTCAATCCCAAATCTATAGCTGGGTTTATTTTGAAAGATTAATGGGAACACGCGCGACGTGGAAAGCTTCACTCTGTGTGGTTACATTGGAGGCAGTGGCAGAGAAAAGGAGAGAATCTACGCGGTGGCGGTGAGGGAGGGAGGACAGCGAGTGCGCGAACTGGCAGCCAGGCAAGCACATCAGCAACAGCGGCTGAGCATCTTCCTGATCCTCATCTCCTGCGTTCGGGGGCTGCCAATTCTACGTGTGCACGCCGATTGACAGTCCACTGCCGGCTGAAGTGTCCAGAAGCCTCCACCAGCCATCACCTCCCACCACTCACTTTCTCTGGAGCTCGGTTATTCTTAGCTCAGCTGCGAGAGACTGTCCTTCCGGTCCTTCTCTTATTTATCCCAGTTTCTTGAATATTTAATGGAAAATGGCGATCTACGCGCAATCGTTCGGTGTTTTCTGCCTCTTTACAATCCAAACTGTACTAATCATATGCGTCTCCACGCCGACAGCTGGGATCCACCTCTTCCCTCAACACTACACGTAAGTACCCTGCACGGTTTTTTTTGGGAGGGGGGGTACAGAGGGATGCGGAGCGCCGAACTAGGACAGGTGGCCCCGACAAGCCTGCACACATGAAGCGCTGTTTACCTTGGAGTAGATGATGTCCCTGGTTTTCATAAACAGACGCAGCTTCCATCTCTGATGCCGCGTTATTAATATAATTCTCACAGAGATAATGTAGTTGTTTGTCTTGTATGATGACATTTATTAGTCTTATTCAGTTTGACATTGTTCATATGGGAACAGGCTACGGGGAGCGCACACATACACGTGCCACAGGCAAATAAACCGAAGCGGCTAGCTTATTTGGGAATAAAATCTAACCCACCACAGGGTATACTGATGTTTTAAACTGGGTTTTTTAGTCTTAGACCAAATCTACAAAAGTCATCATGTAAAAACAAACCAGAATCACAGGGATGCTTCATCTCAGTGACCGTAGGTGCAGAAAGTAGCAGAACCCTGTTGTAGGAACAGCAAGGAAACTATGGCGCGACTTTTTAAGCCTGCATCTGTTGGGAAATAGTTTGCAACAATATTAGGATGTAAAAGACATTTCTTCTTTCATTTGAACAGTCCAAGGGTCTCACCTTGGATGACACACAAAGGCAACATGTTTGCTGCAAACAATTTACCACCTTTGCCTTAATTTGACTGCACGAAAAGTTCGACAAGCATCCCGTGTGTGTTAGTTTTAAGTGACGTTTTTATTTTAGTTAAAGAGTTTAACTGTTTCAGATTTCTGTTCAATAAGAAAACCCCTCGCAGTGCAGCGGTAACTCTCTTTTCTGTGAAGTGTTGCTTCAAATGTTGCGTCGCCCCTGTTGTGATTACTATGACGGGATGATCTGATGTGAACACAACCTTTAGCCTCTGGTGATGATTAGTCAGACAGGATCATACAAATGACAGGAATCTAAATGATTCCTCTGTGATGCATGTGTTGAAAATCTCGGCTTTGTTAATTTTCTTTCCAAGGTGACTTTCAAAGGAGAAACCACTTGTCCTTTATGTTAGTGTCCAGTGATTTAAAAGCTACAATAAGCTGGATCATTGATTTGATTACTCTGCAAAGTGATGCAGGCCATTTATTATAGCTTAATGACCTTGCAAGCAAAAATCACGGTTTTTATTTTTTAAAAACCATATTGTTTTAAAAAGCTATATTGACATACATCATTTGCCAATATTTGAATGCAATGTGTTAAAAATTGCAGACAGTTTCCCTTTTCTTTTACACAATTACTGGTTACCTTTTTGATACAGGAACATCTCATTACTTACTACTTATTAAGTCTGTCATGCCCTTGTTAAAGTCTACATTATATCAGTCACCTCATGGGATTTATAAACTGGGTTTTGGGTCACCCACATTGCTATGGTGTTTGCCAGAATTTGCCAGATAACTGAAGTGTGTGTGGGGAGCTGCTGTGACAGTCTATGGGATGTGTAGGCCTGTAATACACACACATACACAGACAGCTCAGAGTTGTGTGTTCGAGCTCCAGCTGAGGAAGCGTGTCTAATAGAAAGGGCAAAATATCCTACAGTTCATTTCACAGCAGTGCCAATAAAGTGTACATTTCCTGCACCCTGCCACCTAAAAAAGTGGTCTAATATTTTTGGCTATTGTATTGTAGTGTTGTTTATGTAGATAACGTGGTGTGTTTTCGATAGAAAAGATTATTTCCACATTTTTAAATCATGTGGAGAAACTTTTCTGAAAGCTGGAATCTAAATCAATGTTTTGATGGTATATTCTAGCAAAGTTTAAAAAAAACCCAAAAAACCCAACCCTCTCTGAAAAAATTATATATTTTTTTAACCGTGATAAAATACCGACAGCTATAATCCCCAAAATGTTATTTCCACATACCAAAAAATAGTTCACCTTCTGCCCTAATAGATTTGAGCGTGGCACTTCCAGTGATGAGATCCATTGCAGCAGAATGCGCATAGTGGCAGTATGTGGCTGATGCACAGGTCTTCCATCCAAACTCATTTCACTATATTTTCTGCTATTCCATAATGTTTTGGCGAGCAGAAATCATGTTACAGAGAAGATATATAAGAAACACCGGGGGCAAATGGCAAAATGTTAATACTACATTAGACTACAAAGAGCCAGGGAGCACCAGTTGACTTTAATGTGGTGCACCATGACAACTTGTTTGTTTTTTGAAAAAAAAAAAGATCACAGGTTTCATTACACAGGTCTCTAAGAATTTATGTAGCATCAAGCCCCAGTGGTGCGTATAATTCAGCAAATAACCGTGTCCAGATATATCAGTAGCTGGAGAGTTCAGCATATCTGTTATTGTAGAATATTTTTCATCTTTAATTGAGAACGAGGCCAACATGAATATCAAGTCATCATAAGTTACTCTACAAATTTATAAATGCTTTTAAATCATGTGAAAAGTAAATGAAAATCTGTGAAGCACAGATATCAGTCCACACATATGATCCCTCTGATTAGTCAGTTTATGTAATAGAATTTTACATCTGGAGGGGGAAATTCGTGGCTGATATGTCATCATGTGCACATGTGAAAGGGGGCTGGTAGATATGTTGATGCCAAGAGTGACATAAGCAAATTCTGTCAGCGATTTGTTATCACAATATTTTAGTAGAATTGAAATATATTTCACAGATTTAGACTTGGAATTATATCATGTATTGCAGTGGAGCAAATTCTACTGGTTTCCTATGATTGACTGAGATGAGCTAAAAGAATATTTATTATCTCTATTAAGTTCTTTGACATTTAGTTGAATATTCAAAGTCATGATCATTTAAACCTGTGTCTAAGGGGATGTGTTAAGTAATATTTGTAAAGACTTTTGCCTGAATCACAATGTACTTGTAATAAATTTGTAAGTATCGTAAGAAAACGTTGCAGTCAGTGAATACACAGTAATATGAAGTAAGAATGTATTTATTTGTTTGTACTTATAAAGAAGTTTCTAAGAAGCCTGGCCAGCTCATAAATGCAGGTGTTGTCCCTCACTGTTAGTATCATTGCATCTTGCTCTGTTCACTTATGAGTGTAAGCTTGCTTTTGTTTATTTCATATCCAGGTGACCTTTTCATACTCAGCCGGACCAACGCAGTGGTTCCCCTTTGTAGTCTGTACTTATATATTTATTTTTTATTTTTGGAAGCTTTCTTGTTTTCTCTTAATCTTGTCACCCTAAATGCAGGCAACGTGCATGCTGGCTGGCATCTTTTCTCTGCTGCTCCTCCCCTGATGAGGCCTGCTGTGGTTTGGCGATTATGGCGAGCGCTGTCACTGTTTGGCAGATTTATGAAATTTAATAACTCTCGTCTTCCCTCCTGTCTTCTGAGCAAATCTGACATTTAAAGATGACATTTGTTTCTGTCATCGTATTAAAAGACAAACGACTGGTGTGATGTTGATGCTAGTGATTAGCTACCTGTAGGCTGCTGAAAAGAAAAGGTTGGCAGCGAATCAGTGCTCGGGTAGCAAACACATGCCAGAATTATTTAATTGATTGCTGAAAGATTAGCTTTCAGTATTTTCTTTTTTGTTTTTTTCGGTGAAAGTTTCTCATCGGCCATGCACATGGACTGCACAGCCCATATTCAGGTTGGCAGCTTAGCTGCTGCGGCTTCTTTAAAATGATTTAGAAAAAATCTCGATCCATTAAGTCATTTGTTGCTTGCTGGGAGATATACAGTGATGAGCTCCAACCGTTTGATCTCTTAATTCCAAACTTGGCTCCGTCTAATGGAGATCAGCTCCTGCTTAGGGTGCACTTCTGTCAGACCTGAGCAGTTTTATTGCAGAGCCGCTGATCCCAGCCGAGCCAAGACAGGCACGTTCGCTGCCAGTCTTGCCAGTGCCGACCAGATATATGAGGGATGTGATGGGGAAAGGAGGTGCTGATGACTAACTCAGACATTAGCAGAGATACGGCAAGGATACTTTCAGATAGGGATCCAGAAACGAGGCAGCATGTGGCAGTTTGCCAACAAGACAGGGGCTACACAAAGATAGGGACAGACTCACTACTACAGTCTTATGAACACTCTCACATGCGGTGATGGAGAAATGTGGCTCTTGTGATGACATGTTTGGGTGTTAATGTTTAGAAATATAGATTGAAATGGTTTTATTTTATTTCCCAGAATGAGTCACTGGGCTGGACGCATTGAGAAGGAGCTGGAAAAGGTTCTTCAGCACGTCACTGGAACTCAGCAGATGAGATCGGTAAGTTGACGTCACCCTTGCATGTGACACTGCATTTTCCTGCATTATTAATCAGATTTCACTGGGCTAGGTTGTACAACATTAGTGCGTGTGTGTCTCTGAAAGCTCTTTCTTCACATGATCAAAGCCCTGTGAGAAGAGGTTTTTAAGTGTATATCCCATAGAAACAATTACATTTCACAAAAGTTCTTGCAGTAATTAACTTGTAAAGAAGGGCGAAATCAGCATCACATGGAGTTAGTTGTTTGTGTCCCATTCCTGTATCAGTTTTCTTGAAACATGTGTGTGTCTGGTGGTAGAGCAGATGGTTCAGCAGCGTTATTGACACTGCTTCATCATATTTCTGCCGTATGCATATTCGCCATGCTTCCAGGGTTTGTAATGCACTCTGATCAATGTGTCATTATTGCTGTTTGGGTGAGTGTGATTCATCCATCCTGTACAGATCATGTGGCTTAATGTTAGCAGTAACAGTGGGTTGTGCAATATCTGGTAGTATGGTGACACTGACACTGATGGATCCCAGTGCAAAGAAAGTGAGCTATCAGAAATTGTGATGGTTTAAAGGGCAATGACCATTAGATGATACAAGGCAGACACTCAGTGTGTGAAAGAGAGAAGTTGAGTGTGTTTACTTGTCAAAACATTTGCCTTTTAGAGTTTGTGAAAGTGTTATTTTTTTCAATACTCCCACTGAGCAGTGTTGACATCTACACAGCAGTTCACTTCTAAAGTAACATGGTTTCAAGGTAAAAGGATACATCTGCTGTTTGACAGAAATGATGTATCTCTGAAAATGTCATTTTGTAAGCTTTGAAAAACAAAACTGATTTAGACTTTGGAGATAGCCCAGTGGGTTTTGAAGAGGTTGTAAGAGAAAGATATCTTCTAAGTTTAATACAATTTGAAAGTCTTTTCAAAAATTTATTTTTAACCAAAAAAAGTCACAAATTGCATTCTGTTGGGGGCAAAAGCTCATTGCTGCTGCAAATTGGTGATTTATTGTTCCATATTATATTCATTTTTATGTACTTTGAGGATATCTTCTTGATAAATCATTTCAGCAGACACATACACAAAACAAAGCACGGTAAGTTCACAATAACCATGCTAATATCATAGAATTGTGTGTTTTTCCAACTCTTCAAAATCCAAAAGTGTTGACTTTACTATTGTAATGAGCCGTATAGAAACTCAGTGTTGATCAAGCTTATTCTTTCGGATCCAATAAATCCGTTTTCTAATTATAATAATAGATTAGTAATTTATTTATCTGGCAGTTGTTGCTTTTTATGACATGAAATATAATATGTGGCTAAACTGTGGTGTGTCTTCAGTGCCTGCAGTAAAACTTGGACATACTTTATTCTATAGCGGACTAATTTAAAGCTAAAGCTGAGATGTGGTGTTGACACCATGTTAAGTGCTGAGGGGGATTGAAGTTCTGTGGATTTAAGCTAATTTACTCAACAAGTGTCTGAAGTACTTTCTGTTCGCTAAACCCAATGAAGCCGGTCTCTCTCTGTAAATGTTACGTCCATCCCAGTGATGTCTTGTGTTGGGCACCTATATGGCTGTGTGTGCATGTGCATGTGCTGGCCTGACTGTGTGCACAGACTGGGTGTGAAAGAACATTTATCATTGCCCCAAACAGGAGTCGTCACAGGGTGTGCTAAATGGCCCAGCATGCCTAGAAAAGCCATTTTCTAAATGGATGCCTCTCTCTTTACGTGTGTCTGATAGAAATCTTCCCAGGGCTATGCCGGCTGGTAACAAGATTGCCTCCCTCTGCGCCCCGTTCCTTTTCATGCGCAGTTTATTCTCGCAGACAAAAAAAATGTAAAGCGTGTGCAAATTATTTTTGAGTTTGTCTTACATGGGGAATAGAGACAAGAGAACTAAGTTGAATATGATGTGGTCTGTCCAGATCCCCCCCTTGGTTGAGATTTCATTTTTTCTGACAAGTGAAGTAGCGGGTGAATGAAGGAGAAATGTCAAGACAGGGCAGCACAGAAAATAGCTGAATATGTTTTGAACTGGTTAACTTGATAAATAAATCAACGATGCCCCGATATTTTGATGTGTTTAAATGTCTGCATACTTAGTGAGTTACAACCCCCCCCCCCCCCAAAAAAAAAAAAACATGAAAAGTTGTTTAAAATTTTAAAATATTGCATCCTAATAAACTCTAGCCAGGTTGGGTCAGGATGTTATTTTTGCCTGGGGGAGTGACAGGAAGATAGTGGGTGAGTGATTTATCAGAGGAGGTGGAAGTTTCAAATGGAAAAGCGTGGAGCACAGATAGACAAGGAGAGTGGGCGGCTTGTAGAGCAGAAGAGGTGGGCATTTTAGAGAGAGAGAGGGGATGGATTGTCAAGGGGGGGGGGGCTTGACAATCAAGATGGATGTTCAAGAAGTTTTGTGTGTATATTTAGAATCAAACTACTTAAGATGGATGAAATGATGGGTGGCAAGAATTGTTTCATTTAAATGTGAGCAGACGAATGCTGTTTATAGTCTTTATCCTCTTCATTATCCTGTGTGCTGTTGTGTTTGATGTGCTACAGTATGTGGTGATGAGAGGCGGCGGTGGACACTTGCATTGTTTTCATGTCCTCAGGCTTATTCAGAACAGTTTTAATAGGCACACAGGAGCACTGCGCCTATACACCCACATACTGTCATTGCAGATGGTTCATTAGAGATACAGAGCAGCAACAACTCGATTAATTCAATAATTGCCTTTTTTTTTAGCAATAAGAAAATCTTTTAGTTATTTTGTGCCAAAATGGAGAGCAGTTACTTTGGTGATTTTGTTCTGCTTTGTCATAATGTTGCTCAGGCAGAACGAAACGCTAAAATCTTTGGAATGATTATAGTATCTAAAAAAAATAAAATAATAAATATTGAAACATTAAAGGAGCATAGCGCAATTTCTAGCTTTTTTTCAGAAGTTTGCCCCCTCTGGCGACAAGTGAATATGACGGCAATGTTGTGCACGCGCATGGGCCCCTTCGACTGCATTGGTCTTTGTTTACCTGCACTGCACTCAGTCCGAGCCCGGAGTTAAATGCACGAACTATAAAATCAATTTGGCTAGATTAGATTATTTCACTGATAATTATATTATTCAATGTCAAGACAACGTCTTCATCGTCCAAGGCAACACAGTGGTTTGTGTTGAGAATATTAGTTTATTGTTAGCG
>JBBBVU010000003.1:21944619-21967061 GCA_037177055.1 Atherinosoma microstoma
CACACACACACACACACACACACACACACACACACACACACACACACACACACACACACACACACACACACAGTCATCACATGTTGCTATTGCTGTGGGTTAATGCGATGGAGTGTGAGATGGGATGTGGATTATTGTGCGTTTGATATACAGCAGCTCCTGACAGAGACATTACTGTGACAATGTGCAGGCAGTTTTAGTGTTACATAAAGTATTGAATAGGGGGTGTGGGTGGGGAGGGGGTTAAGGGAGTCAAGAAAATAAGAGAAATTGTGGATGGAAGAATTATAGGGAAAATATTTTTGCTGCTGTCTATTTGAGAAAACCTACTGGATGGGAAAAACAATTCCCGACCATCAGCAAGTTAATAAAAAGGCTGCAGTTTATCTCTGTCTGAAAGACAAATACCCTGACTGAGGGAGGATGGGAGGGAGGAGTGGAGTCGGGGGAGATGCCCCACATTTACCTTCGTCCTTCTTCGCTCCAACAAGTCCCTATGAATTCCTCTGTCTCATAGTTGCCAACTGGCTGGATGGTTTTCTTGGAGCAGTTCTGGGATTACACACCACTTCCTGCATGACCCTTTTGGTTGTACTGACAGGGCTAATTAATGAATAGATACAAAACTGGGTAGTTAAAAGATCGCTGTGGGCTCCATCTATCCAGCTGGTCATGTTTGCCTGTTGGTTTACCCTGTCTGTGGCTTGGCATTGCAAATAACCCCCCCTGTGCTGTCAAATTGGCATGATTTTACTGTTTGGAGAGTCATTTATTTGATCCGCCTATTTGGTAACAGAAATAGATCAACCATGATGTGAGACACTTAATTCAAAGTCTGTTGTGCTAAAGATCTTGATTGTATCTTGGCCAGTTAAGCTAGGCTACAATAATCAGATTTAAATCACTAAACTGGATTTACAAACACTTTAAGGGGCCTTTAGATCCTATAAAACGTTGCATACTGTACGGAAGCTTGGTTGAGGACGATAATCACATCATTCTGCATACAAATAAGATGCAATGAAGCCCAGTAAGATGCAATAAACTGACAGCAAGTTTAAATACTCTGACATTTGAATGAAACCATACAGTACCTGCTGTTGAATGGGATATGTCAGCATGGAGATTAGATGTAGCTGAGCATATGCAAAGTCCTGTCTCTGTGGGGTATTTGTTTGCTTGTTTGTGGCTCTGGCTTTGTGCATGCCAATAATGTTTTCTTTTGTTTTGACCTGTTTGTGTCTCAGGTTGACAGTCCCTGTGATAATGTTAGAGAATCCAACCCATCCCATCTCCCCCTGTTTCATCTTTCTTTTGTAATCTCAAACTCCCCATGGGCTCTATGTAAATATTTATCCCAGCCTTTGTTTCCTAGGATCAGTGCCCAGGATGGAATCTGCTCTGAGTTACTTTGTGTTAGCACTGTCATACAGTGTTGTACTGTGTTGGTTCTGAGACTGAGTAGGGATGTCTTTCTTTGTTTTTCTTCTTTAAGTGTCTAATGTCTTCCATATGTCTACAGGATCCCTTTGTGTCACGTTCCGCCTCACTTGCACTTCTATTGTTCTTTAACATCTGTTTGTATGATGATCATTATTTCAAACTAGTACCAACAGGAGAAAAAGAACACAACGACAATAACACAAAAGGTTAATGTGTAGGAAAATGTGTAAAAAAAAAGCAAACAAAATAAACCCAAGTATTTTGAGAATTTAGCAGCATTGAATCATATTGGTAATCAGACAGTGCGCGGGATGGATCAGGGATGTACTGCTTCTTTCTCATGTTTTCTGTGTTTCTTTCACTCAGTATTTACAAACAAGGAAAAAATGCTGTATATGTGATAAGTTAAAAATGAAAAAGAAACCAGTTTTTTTTTTTAATCCAGGTAACTCAATCAGAAAGCAATAGTTTTATGATGGACTTTTAAGGGATTCTATGACAAGTTGGTTATTTACAAATCTTTGATATGATACATTAAATACATATAACATTAGTCTGCTCGTCAAACTCTTAGTCCTTTGCATACAAAAAAAAATACTCTGAGCAAATGAAGTATGATTGTTCAATACCTCTAAGGGGCCATGTGATATCTGACACTTAGGAACTCTTTTTTTTTAAATGACTCAGCTGTATCTGAATTGCAAATATGATATACGCTGTATATATTCACTAAAATACTAAAGAAAGGAGCTTCACTGTTTCCATTATTATCTCCTTTAGGATAGGATGCATTTGACCATCCTTCATAAGATAAATTAGATACAAGGACAAAAAAGGAGCCACGACTCCAAAAGTAAAGTAATGATTGATCATGTTTATCCATTTGGTACTATCGTTGATTGGTGTGGTTAAATATGAGGAAACTGGAGTGAGTGTGAGCCGTCTGTGATGATAATATGTTTTACTCCTGTACCTTTTTGATTTCCTTTCTGAATTATGAACCTTGATAATAAAGTAATATTCTAAAATGTATCTTAACATAATAATATGCTTTATACTAATATATAGTATCGGTGTCACCTTATGATAAGATAATATTAGATGAAATATCTAAAGATTTTTTCTATAAAATATGTATTGAACATATGTAGTTTAACTATCAACCCACATTACAGTTCAGTGTAGTTGTTGTCACATTCTCATTGCAGTGTGGTTGTTTCATCCTTGGTCTTATCCTACATCATTTCCTTAATCCTTATGATGTTGTCTAATAAGGTTAAGGTTTTTTGTTTTTTGACTGTTCGCCCAGATCTTTGTATCAGCACTGTCAATATTGTTGGGGAGCACTTCATCTGCACCCACAAGGATTCATAGTTGTCCTGACACTTTTCCCTGGCTTTGGCTGTTTTTCTGTTATCAAAGTCTTTCAGATCTTATTTAAGCTAATTGTTCAGTACAACAGAAGAGATGAGAAAGGCTACAAGGATCATGGAAAATCAATGTGTAAATGTATCACTGGCAGTGTTCCCTGTCATAAAGATTTAAAGTTCGCTTCACTCTTAGCAGCATCTGTGACAAAAGTTGAGCTGTTTCCACATTTACTAAAGTCTACATGAAGGAAAATATATATATATAATTCTGTTTGAAAGTCCGATTTGCTTTAATACAATCCTTTATATTTGAAATCAATGGGTTGACAGACTTCTGTTTAGTCTGACCATCTTGTAGTCCAGTAATTCAAGGGGAAGTCAACAGAAAAATGCAGGGCTTCATACTTTTTAGCTTGTTTTTTTCCACCTACACCGATTTATGAAGTTATCTGGTGATGGTCTGAATTTTGTCCTTTTATGATGCAGGCCTTTGTATACATTCAGCAGGTGTTTATTTAATCAAACTGGTGACAGATTCATTATACATGTTTTTCACTGCAGACACGCTCATTTGGTGTTTTTTTCTTTTCTATTTCATTTGGCAGAAACCTCCCAGGGAAACTAGTGTGACAGTAGCAGTCAATGTTTCTCCTTTATATGCATCTGCCTGGACTCCTTTGGAGCCTTCCGGTCATTTTGAGTATCTTTCGGTATGTTGTGTCTTATTGAGCTCCTCTGAGGGGCTGTAGGCTCCCTATGTGTTCTCTCTTATTGAACTCTTCCTGGGGCTCATGGAAGCTGGGTCTGCTTGGCAGAGCCCACTAATATTCCTTAATGATGTGGCATCTGTCTCTGTCAACTTTTGCATTGCTGCAGCCAGACGTGCCCTATTGTGGCTGACTTCACTGAGAGATAAGCAGTCCTCTCCCTTCGACACAGGCAAAGGGGCAGGAACATCAACACTACCAAAAAACATAACAGTTACCGGTGGATATAGTCAACAAACAAGTCAAATCAGGCAGAAAGCTCTCATTTTTTGTCATTTTTACTGTTTTATCATTTTCCTTTTGTGTGCACAGTTATAAGATGCTATAAAAAATTTTATGCAGCATTAACAAGATTTTTCTTTTTACATTACTTAAGCTGAGGGTGGAGGACTTGACTTGCAAAGCAGAGGACCTTTTTAATGAATATTTGGAGCCAGTTGAATCTGCATACCACTTTTAACAGAAACTTTCTGGAGTCTAGCCACC
This sequence comes from Atherinosoma microstoma, assembly GCA_037177055.1. Taxonomy (NCBI): domain Eukaryota; kingdom Metazoa; phylum Chordata; class Actinopteri; order Atheriniformes; family Atherinidae; genus Atherinosoma; species Atherinosoma microstoma. Next base: position 21,948,686 of record JBBBVU010000003.1, read on the forward strand.
CTCTGTCTTACCATCTGTGTATTTACAGTGACGCTAAGGGCTTGGCAAAGCGAAACCAGTCATCACGGCTAATGAGAATGTGAATTTGTGTGACGTTTACAAACTGTACAGAGAAAGTGAATGTGAGTTTGTGTACATGTACATTTGCATATTTTTTCACTATGTGTGTGATTTTGTGTGTGTGTTTGACTGTTCTGGCTGCCAGAAAAAGCATATTGGTTGCGATTGGCACAGTTCTGTCATGTCCTGTGTGAGCGTCAACAGCAGAAGGTTTGGTTGGCCGTCAGTGGCGCTCTACAGAGCCACCTCTCCTCTTTTCCTGTGAGAATGACAGGCCTACACAGAAAGCTGTTTAAGCGTCAAAGCTTTGAGCCAACAGCATAACTGATTAACACTGCTAATTTGCTCCACAGCAATTCCAATTTATGACTTATTGTTCCTTTTCACATAAAAAGGATGGGCACCACATAACAGTCACATCCCCTTTTTTTTCTGTTTTGAATGTTTTATATTTCACCACATTGAAATACTGCTTAGTGCTGACAAGTCTGTGCTGTGTAAATGGGGCTTAACCATGCCCCTAATATTGTAGTGGAGAAAAGACATCAATCATCAGCATACTTTCAAGTAAATACATTAATAAATTAGTCAGTATTTCGTCCCCACAGCCTTGTGCATTGCAACAACTGGTATAATGGTAAATTGTGGCATGATAGAGACAATAATTATGATTTGTAATAATGAACTGTATTCAAATACAGTATTTAGGAACTTGACTTATTCCTCTTCACTACTTCTAATGTTTCGATTAAAAAAGAATATGTTTTTAAAATGTTTGAATACTTGCATTCCTCTTGTATTCATCATATATTCACTTAAATTCATCAAATAGCTACAACAGTTACAATATAGCTTAAATTGCTGAAAATGGTGTTTTTACATACTTGTAATACTTATTCTTTTATGCCTTAAATCGTTTTTGATTCTTTAAATTATATTCGAAAATCATTGATTAAAATACAAAACAGATGTTCCTAAGATAAGTCTGATTATTCATTTATAAGTGTAGTTAAATTTTCATCCATTTCTGTACTAAAAAGGAGGAAAATAAAAAACCTTGCCCACACTTTGTTGTCCTTTAACTGAAGTTTGACCAGTTTTACGTTTACTTCCTAATTTTCTAACACTCGTCTTTGGTACTTTTGGCTGGAGAATCGGTGCCTCCTACTTCTTAACATGATGAACAAACCCTTAATGATAGTCATGGATGGAAAAACTCAGAGTTGCATTTCACTCTGCAGATTTTTCTAACATATCATTAGATTTATTTATTAATTTTTTTCACAGTTCAAAAATGTCTGGCATTAATTCTTTCACAAGTGTCCTCAGGTGGTTTGTTGCGGCTCAAATAGTGCATATGATTATCTGCCACCGTGTTTCTCTTCTTTAGCTGCCCCATTACCTGTGTGAGTCAAGCACCAAAGCCCTCAAATATAATTTCAAGCAAGCTGATGTGCTTATGGCCCTTCAGCAATGATGGTCACTCATCTCCAGCCTCTAGCCAAAAAGGATTCAAAGCTCTTCAGGCCTGTCAGGAAACAGTATAGCCATGTGCTGTCTGTCTACCTCCTGGTGCTCTTCCAACTTTCTTTTTATTAGCTAACTGAAGCACAGTCTGGTTTACAGCTCTTACAGGAACTTAAGAATGATTTGGCATCCTACAGTACTATCTGTCTTTATTTTGTGCTTTATATTGTGCTTAGTTGTATCTATTCATCTATCTAAAAATAATTAAACAGACTTTGTGCAGACCGAGAATGGAGTTTAAATATATTTTTGCTCAGAAAATGAAGCTATTTCCTGTATAGAATGAATGTGAGATCAGCTGTGTTTATGTGGCAACAAATGATAAACAATATAGGTCACTGGAGAAGGGAACATGTTGTGTTGGTGGATACAACATACTGGTGTCATGGCCATTTAAACTTGTACTGAGAAGCTCAGGTATGACACCAATATAAGCTATACTGCTGTATGTAAATGTATATGGTTAAATGTGGAAAAATGATAATCATCTTATCAAGATAAAAGTCTTAAACCACAGGAACAAATTTATTGTAAAAAACAGCATCAGTTGAACTTATGTATTTTGCAAGTTGGATTATTCAGTTTTCATTAGAAAGCTATATTTACCAACAAAACATCTATAAAAGCAGCTAATTTCCTTACATTTTGGACCACAGTGACAGTAGTACTTTATTTCTTAATGGTTGACTCCATGCTTTGATGGTGATGATTAAGCAGCACATTTTCCAATATAATATAGTAATACTACAGAAAAGAGTGCACAGCTTTAAAGTACAGTGGAATAACATTAAATCCCAAAATCCTGAAAATTGCATTAGAGTTTTTTTTCCCTTAAAGAATAGGATCTTTGTTTTGAGAATGGATTCACCAAAAATAAATAAGTGTAAAAGATGAGGTATCATAATTAAGAATATCCACCTTTTGGAAGCATGCGATTTATTGATCTCTCTTTTTTCATGTTTGTTTCTAAGGTTGAAGGAGAGAAAACTCTGCCTGTAATGTCCCCTGAACTACCATGAATCATCCAGGAGGAGTGCTACCACACATTAAGGGAATGAATATTGATTTTAAAACAAATTTGACATGGTTTTTAAATCGGCTTGAAAAATGCTTCACTTAAGAGAGTCACGGTATGTAGTCTGTCAATGAAGTGGAGAAAACTTTGCTCTTGTTTTATGGTTTAATAAGATTCCATTAATGGCTTCCTCCACCTTGAAAAAAACGCCCTCTGAAATGATGTGTGCCAGTCTTTTGTGTGTGTGTGTGTGCGTGTGTGTGTGTGTGTGTGTGTCTGTGTGTGTGTGCGTGTATGTGTGATTATTGATGTGAGGATGGTCTCATTTAGAACTGAGAGGTATTGACTAATTTCCGTGTGTATATGAATCATTGTGCGTGCAAAGACTGTTGAACTGCAGACTAATGACTTTTTCAGGATGAGTAGCTGAAGTGCAAAATATAACAGACAACCCAAATGATTAAACCACATGTTTTAAAACATTTTGAAAGATATTTTTTGTATACTTTGAATTATATATTTTATATATATTTTACCCAAATATCTCCCTTAGATAAGTAGTTTAAAGCATTTTTTAAAAGAATAAAGTCCCTGGTCTCTTAGTGGGCAGCCAAAGTAAGACACCAGGCAGTCTCATTGGAGTGCTCTGCTGGCATGGTTTTAGTGTCTGGGGCCAGGTTTGCACACTCACTGAGCCAGTGGAGGAAAACTGCCTCTGGCTGCTAGCCCAGCTTTCAGTTTGAAAGAGACAGATCATGTGGACGCCAGTGTTTTCTTTCCAAACGGCTGTACATCAACTCATCAATCCCTCCGACAACTGAAAGTTGATTCATTCCTATGAGAGTCACCATATTTTCCAACAGAACTGCTAAACCTTTTAGTTTTTTTTGCCTTTAAGCTTTTATTATGTTGAAATATTTTACATTTTGTTGTTAATTTTGGCAAGGGACCACACAGTGAGCCAGAGAGTTTGATAAATGATGTAGGGACCAGGCTAACACACTGCTACATTTACAGTCAAACTGATGACTATGTTTTGAACACAATAGATTAAATTAGTTAACCAACATTAGTATTTTAATAGCAAGAATCGATGCTGTTCTGCCATCTTTCAACAATGTCTTTCATGAAAAATGACTGCTGGGTCAGCCAACCTTTTTTAACTTACCACACCACTTGTTATATAAGTGTCAGTCTGTCACGATAATTGTATGCACATATTCCATAAAACTCTAGGCAACTGTAGGCAACAGATTAAATCAAACTGGGTACTGACCCAACTTAAGTGGTTTAAAAAAATCCTTGAATGACTAATAAAGTACAGACGGATGACAAATTCAAGAAAAGATCTGAATAAATAAGGCCGGATGAATGCAGGAGATGCGGATACATTGGAACGGTGAACTGCATGGTACAATGAAGCTGTTGAGTTACAGTTAAGCGTATGTATGAAAATGCTTCATTTTGGTTTTTATGTCTGGCTGACAGAAGGAAAAGAGTTCATTGTTAGGGCATTGATGGCAGCAGCTTGAGTTGCAGAGATGATTCAACTGGCTGTGTCTGTAGGCACAGAGACTGAAGTGACATATGCATTTAGATCAACAAGAAAGACGCCAGAACATCGGGTTGGAAATTGCACTTGACAGCACATTTGATGACAGTGATTCTTGTGTATTAGTTCAATATGTAAAGAAAAAACAGAGAAGCAAATAATCCCCACTTGATGGAAGTTAACTGTGCAGAATGTGATCAGACTGTTGGTAATAATACTGTAGTTGAAAGGGCCTATAGCAGGTTTGCAGCGCAAACGTATCATTACAATGATGAATTCACTTTTGTGAGATCAGTGGTTGAAGTCAAAGACAATCGGACAGAGATGTGGACAAGTGGGTGAGTCAATGTGTATTATGCGGCGAGAATGATTCAGACCTCGGAGCTTGACCTTTATTGAGGGAATTTCTTGTCTCTGTTATGCTGTGATGGCCATTTTGACTGCATTCATTACAGGTGAAGGGTGATAGCAAATTAATACAAAGCTGCTCTAAGTGACCACTTTTATGATGAGGCTACACATTAAAATTCATGTTTTTCAGATGACAATGCCTCTTTTCACAGTGAACAAAGGGTCACTGAGTGATTTAAGTATGAAAGTAGCGTTACTCTCAACCCAACTGAGAACTAATGGTTTTGTGACCCTCTTGTCAAACGGTGCTTTTCAACATCATCATCAAAATTTCTTTTTGATCAAATTGCTGAAGTTGCAGCACATGGATGCTGCAAAAATGGTAGCAGTGGCCCAGTGCTTTCAGGTTTTTTTTTGTTCTTTCAATAAGTTTCTTGTTGCTTATCTGTAGTATTCCATTTTGTCCCCCTAGCTGTGATCGTGAACATGTATCTAATAATTTTTTCATGGTTAAAACAACAAAAGAAGTACTGTTATACCTAATAGAAAATATATTTTATTAAACATAACTTAAAAACTAAAGACACATTATGATCTACCTTCTAACCGTTTTATTTGAGATGTGATAACGCTCACATATTGAACATGCCACTTGCTGGACTATCTTTTTTTGGGTTATTTTCTATGTGTGGTGTCATATAACTTGATCAATAATATCAATATAGACTATTAGTTTTTATATTTCTTTTGTTTTGTACACTATGGTGTTACAAATGTTATTACAGACAAAACGGCTTCTTCAATCACATTTGTGATTATTTACAAGATCTGACAGATTAAAATGATGGAAGTTTAGATAATTTCACTAATTTACAGCTTTTCAAGAAAGCTCCAAGTATCAACCACTGCAACAGAATAGAAATTCAATTTCTTAAAGATATCAGGAAGACTAATTGGGTTTAAGAAACAGCTCACTTCAGCATAGCATAAGGTTCACATTTTAGAATTTTAATTTCATAAGTTTCTTTTCTTCTTTTGTAAATGTCACAACTTACTGCATCACCAATTCCATAAAAAGTTGGAACACTGTGTAAAATGCAAATGAATATTGCAATGATTTGCAAATAACCCATATATTATTCCTAATAGAACAAAAACAACACATCAGATGTTGAAACTGAGACATTTTATCATTTCATTGAAAATATGAGCTCATTTTAAATTTGATGGCAGCAACACATCCCAAAAAACATGGAACTGAGGCACAATACAAAGCTCTTCTAAGTGATCACCTCATCCAATATAAAACTGGGGGAGCATTTGACAACTAATTATGTTTCTGGCAACAGGCCAGTAATATGAATGGGTAGAAAAGGAGCATTTCAGTGAGGCAGAGCCTCTCACATGTAAAGATGGGCAGAGGTTCACCATAATCAGGGACAAATTGTGTCTGATTTTGAAATCGTGGATCAATTTCAGAATTTTTTTTTACTTTGTGTAAACATTTTTTTAGATCTCACCATATGAAGTGCATAATATCATCAAAAGATTCAGAGAATCAGGAGGAATCTCTGTGCACGTGTAAAGATCCGACAGTCAAAACTGGATCGTCATGATCTTCGCGCCCTCTGGCAGCGTTGCATTAAAATCAGGAATAATTTTCTGATAGAAATCATTGACTAAGCTGGGGAACAGTTCTAGAAATCACTGTCTATGAACACAGTTTTCTGTGTGATCAACAAATTCAGGTTAAAGCTCTTTCGTGTAAAGAAGAAGCCTTACTGAATTTATTTGGACCATCCAGCTTGTTTTACCAACAAAAAAACATTTGGCATGAAAAATCTGGCAACAAAGGCCCAGGACTGAATCCTGCATCAGACAAGAAAGGGACAGCATTCCTCTCCTGAAACTCCAGCTACTAGCCTCCTTCCTTCCCAGATGTTTATGGAGAGTTGTTAAAAAAAGAGAGGCTGCTACACAGTGGTAAACTTCACCCTGTTCCAACTTTTTTTTTGTTAGGTGTTACTGCCATGGAATTCAAAATGTGTTATTTCCCATGAAATGGTAAAAATTCTCAGTTTCAACAAATGATATGTTTGTGTTCTATTGAGAATAAAATATGGGTTTATGACATTTAAAAATCATTGAACTTTGTTTTTATTTGGAAACAGGGTTCCAAAAAGAAAAGGCATTTCAGGTTAAAGTAAATTCTAATTGTATTACGATATTTAACCACAAAAACAGGCTTTTCTTGTGTTTTCTTTAGCAGAACTAAAAAAAATGGTTTTATGGTGTGAAAGTGGGTGTTGCGGTGTCTTAGGGCAGCGGGATAAGTGGTAGTCCCTTGGGTTTTACTCTGTTGCAGACTACAGATCCTATAGAGAGTCCTGGCAGCTGAGTCAGCCTTCACTATTCTTACAGGGGAGCAGACTAATCTCCCAAGTACTTTCTGCTGTCAGCGGTCCAGACATCTCCCAGTATGCCTCCGGATGCTCCTCCTTTTCAAACATCCCAGTCCTTTGTGGCATCACGAACCCATTCGCTTACTTGTCTTATGTGGTTTGCAATGTCTTTTGTCTTTCTGTATTTGTGTGTGTGCGTGTGTGTGTGTGTGGCGGTGGGTTCATACCTATCTAATGTGTAATACACACAATGAGCATACTTAATTTATTTATATCTTGTAATCTCTAGTTTAACTTTATCTGCACAATCACAACCCTTCAAAGGTTGCAGAGACTTGCATATTGATTGGTCTAAGTTAATCTTGATAATGGATCAAAATGTGAATATCTTCTGTGGTTTTAAAGGTTTTTTTTTCACAGAGTTGATACTTTGGAAATGCATATTGTTCACCCAGCAGTGAGCTGGAGTTTTAGTTTAATTTGATCCTGACTGCCAGACTGCAGCTGTCTGGCTAAATGCTTTGCCATTATGACTCTGTGTGTTTAATACTTCTACACTGCCAAGGCTTGTGAGTATAATGGCAGGCTGTATACTGCCTGCTCTACCATAAATGTTTACCATCTTGTGTGCTACCTTGAGAATAAGTAAACAGCTCATCTGTGATCTTTTTAATTAATGCAATGGCAGCAGTTACCTGACTTTCGATTCCTTGTGTTCTCCATCTGCAGATCTATAATGAGAAGAAGAGCCAGTTTGAAATCAAGAGAAACAATCCCAAGGACTTGGTAGAGAGAGTGGCACGAGACATCTCCAAGCTGCTCAACAGCAAGAGAAAAGCCTTGGAGGTAAGATGATGATATACCACATATTGCAACACCTGCATTTACAAACACAAAACATGTCTCAATGCCCAATTGCACAAATGCATGGTGGCTACTTGGACTCTTCTGGACAGTAAAGTTGAAGTTTACATTTATTCCCCTAAGACATGGCTTTCATAGGCAGATGTAGGATAACAAATGAAAACAAAGATGGGCAACACTTACGGTATACAACGGGTACAATTAGTCAAAAAAGTGTCTTATAAAAAGTGGCTTGCTTCTTATTCTCCTATGTTGCATTTACCTATTCTTTAAAACCCAACAATGAAATGGCTGAATCCCATCAATGACCCAGGACCAACTTTAACCCAGAATGGTTTCTCTGACTTTCCCATACCCAATGCAGGGAAGTCCCTACCTCTTTTCACGCTTCAAGTAGAAATTATCTGCCACAATTGCTCTTTGGAGTCTTGTTGGAGTTTGGAAATTTGTGTGTGTACAAACTCAAAGTTTCTTATTTGATGTCTCTGCCATAACAATGTTTATTATTATTACTATTATTATTATTTGCAGTTTCAGTACAAATGATAATATCATGATTAAAAGTATATTTAGAGTGTTGAATTTCACCACACATTGTAATGTCTACTGTGTGCTTATTTGATGTGCTCTTTGATACATTTTCTGCTCCTGGTTTAGCTAGCCAGGCATTGCTTATTGACTGTTTCAGCCTGAGCCAATAAATGAAAAGAACAAACTCAAACAAATGGCTTTTTATTATTATTTTTATTCAATAGTATCATCATCTTTAATCGATTGGAATGATAATATGCAAACCATTAATAATCCATTATCAAACACTGGATGGTAGAGCACTTTCTGGACACACAGCTGATAAGAGATCAGTTTCCATCCCTCAGCTTGAACTCTTACAAAAAGCAATAAGGTACTTCTTTATGGCTGAAATATAATTTGAAGTTAATTATAATCTGTCAATAATTGCTACAATTATCTTTATAATTTTGTCGCCAAGCATTAGTTCTAAGGTTGTATTTTTCTCTATTTAATATTAGAGGCGTATATTCCGTTTATGTGGTGCGTGAAAAGGTTATCATTTCAGTGTCCTGCATTCTGGGATATAATTATTACCACTGTTACGCTCAGACAGTTCTGTGATTAGTTAAAAATTTATTTTGCTCTCCCAGTGGGAAATCTCTAACCCCTTCAGAGAAAAGGGGAGGATGGGGATACAAAGGCAGGAAAGATGAGTGGCATGAAAGGAAATTAGAAAAGTATACATAATTATTATTATTCTTTTTAGTTTAAAAGCTAGAAGGAAGTAAAGGAGCATTAATCTAAAAATAAAATGTTTAAAGCCAAATGCTGCTGCTTTTGACAGTTTCATGTTTTTCATATGTATTTATATGAATGTGCAAAACTATATTTTCTTTTCTATGCACAACTAGTTCAACTTCGTTTCAATTTAAGTTTGTGTTGCAGTGACATCTATATGTGTGAGACTACGTGTGAGGTGTAGTGCGATGTCATTCAAATGGCATGTTTAAGGACACAAGTAATGAAGAGACTGTCTGTTTTCCTTCTATTTCTACCCAGCATGGTCGCTCAAGGCAAAGCAGATATATATTTTACCACAGTCATAAAGGAACAGAAGTATATATCTTTTAAGAGCACGAGGTCTTGTGGGATAAGCTGAAGCTCATTCACACTTAGAAGCAGAATTCTCTGAAAGTCATGGTTAATTCTACTATTTGGATCCTTGAAGCAAAGGAAGCTATACTATATGTCTCCTGTGGCCATGTGTAGGATTGGATTTGAATGGCAGTAACCCTCTAAGTCCCTTTATTTTCTTTTTAAGTTTTTACATTACAATCCATACACTACAATCACCATACCTTAACCTCTACAGGTCTCACTGTCACCTCACATCCCTCTAAAAGATTCAAACTCAGGAGGGAGGAAATGAGGTGAAAAAAGTGAAGGTCTGGAATGAAAATGTCTCCCTGGGGCGTGGAAAAATCAAGAAAATTATGTTCAGAAATTCATAGATTTAAAAATGAGCAGCAAGCAGGAGGGAAGGACTGATGTGGAAGGGGTGCAAGGGCAGAGAGAAAGAAGTTTTAAAAAAAAAAGGAAAGTAAGAGGAGAGAGAAAGACTGTCGGGTGATCAAATTCCAGATGGGAATGAACAATGCAAAGAAAATCATGAAAACTGTCATTACCTCATGTACGTACAAACCTCAACAAGAAGTAAGCAACAAGTTGAAATATTTCATTTAGGCAGGTTGTGAACTCTTTCTTTCTTTCTTTTTTTAAAATATAACTGAAAATTCACATCTGTAGGCAAATAAATTCATGTGGACTTATTATTCATACAGGGAGAAAAGTGAAAGCCATGTCTTAATGCAGTCTGTAGATAAGAAGGTCTCAAACCCCTCTCAGCGCAGTATTGACAGTGTTTTATATTCCAGACTGTTCCTACCCCCTGTAATGGTTATTTAGTCCCAAAAATTTCCTGTCCCACATTTAGAAATGAGAAAATATGTGTGTTTGTGTGTTTGCAGAAGTGTTTGTATGCATGCAGGAAGAAATTATTCTTTTGCAACCTATTTAAATACTGCTTCGGGTGATTCGTTGTAATTCATGTTTATATTTCTAATGAGAAAATACGCATTGACTCTAAACACTAGTTAGTGATGTATAGTGAGGAGGGAAGCATTTTTCAGTGCTTTTAAGTTGTTTTAGCCCTCAATTCTTAAACTATCAGGACATTTTCATTGTTTTGAAGCTTTTCATATCCAGATAGAAAGGAGAAAGAAGAAACAAAATGTGGTTTTTTGTTTTGTTTTTTGTTTACCTGCCTGGGATAACACTACAGCCAGGGTTCTTCTATGTAGAACATACATTTTTGTTACAGCAGCTGTAATATTATCTTTGGTATAATCAACAGAGTGGTATATGCCTGCTTCAAATGATAACTATCAACCAAATAATTTAAATATGCCTATAGTGAGTGCACTCCACTCAGCGTACCCCTCATTCTAAAAATGGAAAGAGTATAAGCTGACTTACTTTTCATCAGCAGCCTATCCAGTGTTTATTTTTTTCCATCCTTTTTTTTAAATCTCCTGCAATAAGTGTCCATTTCTGCTCTTTCTTTCTTGCCTCTCGATTTAGTCATCTCCTTAAACAATGACCTGATTCTATGTTCGGTGGCATGATTAAAATGTACGATAAGCCTGCGCTAGCTGAAATGCTTCCATGTTGCCGCTGGATATTTAATGTAAAGCTTTGTTTTGTCAGATACATTGGGATGTGCTTCAGCAAGCTGTTTGAGTATATTCAAGTGTTGAAACCAACACCTGACCTTTATGTTTTTATTTATTTTTACTTGATGCTGTTGCCATTCTGATTTAAATTTAGTGGAAATCAATCAAATGTTCTGTGTGTTGAGATTCGCTCTCAGACACAAGGTCAGCTTTTGCTAAATTGCACATTTGAGCAAAGCAAATCATGAAGATTTGGTTTGATAATTACTGCTTTCTATACTTTCTAGAAAAATATGTACTTGAACACATGCAGATCTGGGAATTTAAATTAAACCATAAGAATCCTTTTTTCTTTTTTTTCTTATAGGGTCAAGGAAATGTCTGTTACTTCCTTTCTAGGTCTGAAACTTGTGATGGTTTTTAGAATATCACCTGACTACAGAAAGGTAAATGTAGGTGATATAGTACTGATATGGTAAACAGCATAACTGCTGAAACTTGGTTTTCACAGTGCCTGCTTCAATACAATATATCTGTGTGTGAGGGGGTTATCTGAGCAACGGGCTCCTTTTTTGACTTATTCTGCAAAAGTGTCAGTCTGACAGGTCTTGAGCAACCAGAGAGAACAAAGCCCTTCACCTGAACTGTCATGTGTATAAAGCCAAACAGGTATGATAGTGTACACTAGTCCTACCACGTTGATCCTAGCCCTCATCCTTTCTTTTTCTTCTCTCTGTGATGAGCCATATGATTGCCACAGACGCTTGAGATCAGTTGGGGCCCTTCACAACCAGCTGAGACCCTACAAAATCCTGTACTCTGTCAAATCTAGCCAGGGCTAAGTTGTCAGTCAAGCAGCTGCTTGGATTTTCCAGCTTTTGGAAGGGAAGGTGAAGCCACAAGCTACGGACAGAGATCATGCGACATTCCCATAAGCTGCATGGCAAAACTACCATTTTCAAAGCTTGTACATTCTAATTTCACAGAGGTGACTGATGAAATAAAGAGAGGACTGAGGTTGGCATAATCCAATTATACAGATCTCAATACTATTCCAATACCACTTACAGCTGAAGGATGAGTGCCTCTGTTGTGCATGCTGTTTGATGGAAACTCACACAGCAATCCACTCAGTTGGTTAGTGGGCTTGGATAGATGCAGGGTCAGACCATGGAGAGAGGAGGTGTTGAAGGGAGAAGCCCAGATAAGTGTTTTAAAAAAGAATACAATAAAAGACACAAGATAGTTAGGAGGCAGACACTGAGATAAACTACAAGGAGAAACACTGTGGCCTTTTAGTCAAACAAGTGTGCACACTGTGCTCTGAGGCCCACTTCACTGCTCTGGAAAGATGAAGATTGACCCATATAAATAGAAATGGGGGAGGCTGTGTAGCTGAGGAACACCAGATCTGTAACAGACATAATTTGCACTTGAAGTCAAACTTGCATATATTGCAGTTGCACCTAAAATGTTTCACATCATAAATGTAATTAGATATCTTTCTGCAGCTTTATGTTATGTGACTGTGGGCAGCCAAAAAAGAAAAAAAGATGCTTTACTCCCTGCTTCATGCTTATATATCTCAGAGTGCGTAGAAGCTTTTCTTCTGTGCCACTTTTGAGTTTTTTCTTCTCTGGTTTACAATACTTAATAGTATTCGCAATATGTATGAAGAGACGCTCCGGTCGGCTATACGACATATGATCCCATCATCAGACAGTTATTGCCGGGAGATGAATTGCTAACTCTCTGAATCTGGTTGAAAACATTTCAGTGGTAAACATTTTATTTTACAATTACAATAAAAATAATAATAAGAGTAGTTAATTGTTTTCTAATTGAAGTTAAGGTTAAATCCATCTAAATGTTTCAACTATGCCATCTGCTGACATAAACTGGTACATTGTCTCTTTGCTTGTAAAGTATGAAATATAGGAGTACTATGATCTCTTTAGGCTCTAAGTTGTCAACAGAAGAACTGGTAAATGGTAGCTTAGCAAATATAAATATTTTTCAGGTTTTGAAGACACAATATCATAGAAAACTATGCTAAGGAGCTAAATGGTTTAATTCTCTTCAGACCAAATCCAACCGATTTCCTTTTAGTTTTAGTTTAGTTGGTGGTTTGTTGGAGAATGATCAACAGAAGAATTAATTTCATAAAAAAATATCCGGTTGCCAGGTTTTTGTTGTCAGGCTAGTCTTGCCTAACCATTTAAAAGTGTTTCTCTTCCTCCTCATTAATAAAACAAACATTTTCACAGAATTTACATCTTTTCCTGTAATTTGAGGTCCATGTTTTCTTTGTTTCTGGAGGTTTCCTCTCATTTTTTGCACCACATGGAATTTACCCAGTTGTCAAACCAACAACTGACATAACCAGTATGCAACATTAGCCACTAAACCTTATGTGAAGATAAATGAAAAATTAATTTAAGTAATGTCAGTATACTGAATTAGTCAATGTCTCCTTATCGGCTAGAAAAGGCAAACTTGCTATGGTGATTTGTTGCTTTGTTGAAAATATTTTTTTTTTTACACAGCAACTAGACCTTTTTTCATTATTATGGAAAAATATAAAATAACCTGAAGAAGAAAGATAGTGGATATTAGGCAGCATTGAGGCTTTTTTTTGGTTCTGTGACTCTGCAGTCATGCTGTTGGTGATTGTGAGAGATAGCAGGAGAGCTCAGACCGGACACTGTGCAGGGACAGCAGAAGTTAACTTGACAGTATTAATCAATCAGACTGCATGTTCCTGTCTCTCTTCCTAACCATGGAAACCAAGATGACACAGCCAGGTCAGAGATGGGGAGGGAGAGACCCCTCCAAGTCATTTGTCATCACGTTACATTCGTTAATAATTCAGTAAGACGCCAAGTCTCACATGTGGCATGCACTGCCAACATGCATGCTGAAAAGAGTGTGAGCATGCATGTGTTGACACAGGTGTGAACATTTATATTTACTTAGTCAGTGACCTATTTGCACTGTAGTATGACATTTTTACATTACTTAAAAATGACTTATGAAATACAGAGTCATATTTCCACCAACGGAATAATCATAAATGTATCTGACAGTATTGAACAGCAAAATGGTTGCAGCAGGTTCTGGATCAGGCACACACTGTTTTCTTTTTATCTTATTTTCAAGTCAGCTGTTCTGACAGATATACCAAAGACCACACCGGAATGAAGAAAATAAATACCCACAGTGGGTTAAAATAATTTTATAGAGACTCATGAGGAGACAGCTTCCTTTAAAGTAGTTGTCGCAGAATGTGCAGCCTTCATGACTGCATGACTTTACAACCAGAAAAATATAGAAATGCAAAACTGGGCCAGTGATATAAAACTGGTTTGATGAGACATTTATTAATTTAACTTTGGTTATTTAGTAGAATGATAAGAACGGAAAAGGAAATGATCACATGTTTTGTTGTTTCAAGCAATTAATACAACAGTGTGAAAACAAACGTTAATTATTGTGACATAACACCGGGAATTTGACCATCTCTTTGGTGTGTGGTTGATGTGATGAGTTGTCTTCGCGGAGAGATCTCAGACGCTTCTGTTACCGGCTGTAATTGAACGGACATCCGGCACAAATGGCCAGTTTATAATAGCTTTAAGTTTAGCCCTCAGTCTTTAAAAAAACCCACCAGTCCAAAAGATCAGGCTACTGCTTTGCTTGAAAGTGGTGTGATCTTTCATTGGGTGTGGATTGGTCCTCAGAGGGACTTAAGTGCTGATGATCAGTTACCCACACTTTTTTTGTTGTTTCTGTTTAGTTTTGTATGTTGCCTGTTAGGCCTGTAAATTGTACTTTGTTACCCATTATAAAATAATTTCATTTAGTTTATCTATTTTCTTTTGCAACTTTACTTGAAACTTGATTTCTAAATTTCATGAATTTTCAGACAGCAGCATCTTGTGATCATGCAATCAATAAAAGCACAGACAGCGAGTGATAATTCCCCGCCTTTTGGTGGGAAGTGATGACAAATGAATGCGTTGACTCTTGCTTTCTAGAGGGGAGAGATTTCCCTGCAGCCTCATTGCCCTCAATCCTAATTGTTGGGCAATATGGGGATGTCGCTTGGAATAAATGATGATGTATATCCAATTATCATCAGGAACAGACGTACCGTAATACTTTTGTACCTTAGAGGTCTAGTTAACATGTTCTACGTTTTATGTACATACTTTCTGTTCATCTTTGTAGTTTTCACCTTTCATTTACTGAACAAAGTACACAGACACAAAAGTTATACTTGTAGCTTAAATCTCATCCCCTATATAAGTCGTTTTTTTATTTTTTTTATTTTGCCTTGTGTTATTTACCTTCAAACCTTATTTCCTGCTGTAAATTACCACCTATACCCACACTGTAGCATTTAAACTTAATGCACATACTTACTACCAATCTCCCCGAGGCACAGCATGGCACTCTGCAATAGCGAGCACCTCTTGGTATGGCTTGTGTTCATTTAGGGAACTTAATGAATTACAAGGGCTTCATAATGACAGTGTCTGAGCCGGGCTGTAGGGGGGGTCAAATGCTTGGAATGATTAACAAATCCAGCCACCGTTAAGGACTTGAACGTACATGGTACATTTGCATTGTGATGCTGTACAGTAACAGGCATACAGCTACAGAGAAAAAGCCCAGCCCTTCTACCTCCACCACTTAAAGAAAGTGAAGAAACTAAATTAAGGAAGCTCTAACAAAGCAATTTGATTTTCCATTTCCTGTAGGCCTTTTGAGAGACAGTTATAACTCTCAGGTCCCATCAGGGAAGAACACAGGAAGTAGGCCAAGCTCTATATGGGTAAAAATAGAGAAAGAAACTTTGTAATTTGCCTTGTGCACTGGTTGGCAAAATATGGCACATACCATTTATAATTGGATTTTATAGAGTAAAAAAAATTAAATAACAATATATATATCTTGAACTTCTCAGATCCTGACCAATTTCCTTAAATCAGCATTTTGTTGGATGTTTGAGCATCTTGGTTTAACTGCAGGATGTGTCTGGCTATAGAAAGTTAACTGTAACAGCATAATGGCTAGTGTTTGATATGTTTCTGCAAAACAGTAATCAGTGTTGATTAGATAAGGCAAGTAACTGTATTTGCCTTGTATCTCTGAGTTGAACTTCATTTTCTAGTGTTGAGGCTGATCAATTTTCTGTTAGTTTCAGCGTAAGTTTTCCATAAAGGGTATAGCTACTCACCTGCTCAATATCAACAGCATCAAACTGAGAATGAGCCATCTTCTGAATTTTTATAAAAGTTCCGCCTTTTTAAACCTTTCTCACATTACTTCAAAGCTTGACTGAGTTGGGGTGCTTTGAGCTAAATGCTAACTTCACCTTGCTCATGCAATTTACCATCTTAGTTTCGAATTTTAACGTTATACGTTCAATATTGCTGGATTTGGTCATAAAACCATTTTTCTAAAAAGATGACAGAAACATTTCTATCACTATGTTTCCACCTCTTTTATTAACTAGCCTATACATGTAAAATTAAGGACATAAATTGTTTTTAAAAGCCAAACATTTTTGCTTGATAGATCAACAAATGTCCTGGGATCACCTGGATTGTAAGGATGAATTCTCAGCTCACCATAGATATCTTCACCAAATTTCATGACAATCTGTCCATTAATTTTATTTCAGTCAGGTGCAAAGTAGAGGACTGGAAGGACCAGTTGGTCTACTTTCCTACACGCTAATTGTGCATATGTATGCAGTGGAAGACAAACTCTAACACATGATTGTGCACACACTCACACATATGCGCAAAATCACACATTGCCTCCCCTAATCTCATTCCCAATCCCCTGGCCCCTGTCATTCAGATCTATGAAGTTCCATTAGCAACCATCTGTTACAACCTGCAGCAAAGCCATTACACTTTACACATTCACACACACACACACACACACACAAACATATGAACGAAAACATTTACCTCACTCAGCGTATGGCAGGCTAACTTCTTCCAATCCTGGAGAGAGTTTGCTGAAGCATCGCCTGTTTAACCTTCAAAGTAGAAGTCACACGTTTACCCTGAAACACCTGCGATACACTACACTGCTGTCTGGAGCGGATATGTCAGAAGGTCAGCAACCCTCATGCTTACACACATTGTTGCACAGTGCAGACAGAATGGGAGGTCATTTTCAAAAATACAGAGGTATAGGTCTTAGCATCATGCTTTAAAGTATATTGTTTATCTCTAGATTATATCAGCTGGAGCGTTTGCTCATTTTGTCATTCCCACTGATAAAGGTCACAATATCACACCCACTGTTGCTTGGCAGCATTTCACATTAGACAAAATGTCAGAACTTGATCCATTTCATGGCAGCAGCCAGCCTCCAGCGCTTTTCTTCTCATCTCCTATGCATGCATATATTTTTTAGGGCTGAACGTACAATTTTTTTTAGCTCCATTTCAATGCTCTGCTTCTTTCTTGTAAATATTTGATTACAGAAAGTATTCACTGTGGCATTGTTTTGATAAGCTTACGCAATATCACAACAATTATTTCCATCCAGAATCTCATTGATTCTTTGCCAAGATCCTTCTTAATGATTGAAAAGCCTGACAGCTGCAAAAAGTCTTCTTCTAAAGATTTTTAATGGTGTTAAGATCTGGACTCAGTAGTTGACAATCCATGTGTAAAAATTATGCCTCATGCTCCTTGAACTACTCTTTACAAGTTTAGCCCAATATGTCCTCTTAGAATATGCCCATGACATCATGGTAGAAAGAAATCTACTGATGGAAAAACTTCTTTTTGTCGGCTGAAAACATTACTAAACCTACACCTGGCTAACTAAATCAACCCCAGATGATAACACTGCCAACACAGGGTTTTAAGTAGGCACTAGGCATGATGGGTAATGCACTTCATCCACCACTCTTCTTACAATCATGCTTGTAACCATCTGGAGTAGGGTGAATCTGGACTCATCAGACCACATGACCTTTTTTCATTGCTCTAGAGATCAGTCCTCATAAGTATTCCATCAAATAATTTATTCATTTTTTTTTCAAGGCTGGCGTCATCGTTGAGTTTTTTTCTTTTTACTTCTGTAGAAAGTGACCTACTGCTTATTGTAAACAGCTCACTGGCATCTGGCATTTTTCCCAAGTCCCTAAAGATAGCTGCCATTATGCCACTCCTAAAGAAAATGACTCTAGATGCCTCCATAACGAACAACCATAGACCTGTCTCTAACCTCTCTTTTATATCCAAGATCACTGAGAAAGTTGTATTCAACCAGCTAAATGACTTTTTAAATGAACATGGAAATCTTGATAAATTCCAGTCAGGCTTCC
>JBBBVU010000003.1:21967161-21990150 GCA_037177055.1 Atherinosoma microstoma
AAACATGGAGAAGCAGCTTTTAGCTGTTATGCTGCAAACAAGTGGAAGAAACTGCCAGTAGAGATTAAACTTTCACCAAATGTAAAAATCTTTTAAATCCAGGTTAAAAACATTTATTTTTTTAATGTACCTATGCATGATGTCTTCACGGTGTCTTTTAACTAATCTTGTTTTCAATCTTTTTAATGATTTGTTTTTGTGTTTAAATGATTTTATCGTAATTCTAGCTTGCTTTTTATCTGTTATGCTTTTAATGTTTTATGTAAAACACTTTAAATGGTCTTGAACCTGAAAATGTACTACAAATAAACATGCCTTGCCTTGCCTTGCCTTAAGGTTACAACGCTCCAACAGATTTCTTCCTTAAAGATGATGGTTCAGCATTATCTGTCCGAGTTTTAATTATGCATTGTACATCTCTTAACCCAACTTTGTTCATTTCAGAAATTTCTGTAGTTGTTTTGTTTGTTTAATCCCAACCAGTGATTTGACTCTTGTGAAACAGAGGAACAACTTATCTACGACCACAGGTTGTGTCTTTTATTATTGTCGAAGGAATGGGATACTATTAGCTGCATCAGGTTGAATAACTTGTTAGGATTGGTCAATTAGGGTTCCAAAAGCCTTGTAATGGTACAATATTACATTGTAGGAAAATGTGTGAGTCTGTATGTACATATATATACATACAGACTCACACACATTTTCCTACATTGTAATATTGTACCATTACAAGTCTTTTGTGTATATATATATTATATATATGTGTGTGTGTGTGTGTGTGTGTGTGTGTGTGTGTGTGTATACTATTTCACTGAAGGTATTGGGGCTAAACAGCATTGTAACCTTAAGAAAACCACTTATCAGGGAGCCCAGCTAGGGAAAAAAAGGTTTTAATTTGCTGAAATGCATAAAGACTGGTCTCTAGAGGTATAGAAAAAGGTCATGTGATCTTATGAGTCTAGATTCACCCGACTTCAAAATGTTATGAGCATGATTGTAAGAAGAGTGGTGGATGAATATGTATATATATATACACGTACACAGCGTGCATTACATTCCAGGCAGGAAGTGTGTGTGTGTGTGTGTGTCTGTGTGTGTGTGGGGGGGATTCAGCATATAATTATCCAACTTCTTCATGAAATTAAAAAAATAAAAAGCCTTTTTGTGTTTAAGCAACTTGTTCACGTAGCTGTAGCATCTGCTCCACTCCTTCATTTCCCCGTCAGCGAGAGACAAATGAATAGAAATGACTGCTTTGTGCTTTTATAGAGCCGTCTCCCCAAGCTGCATAAAACATATATTTCTAGTTTCCCATTTGCGATTTTGTATCTGCAGAAAAGGAAGAGAAAGGACACAGACACTTGAACTGAGAATTGCTGTACTAAAACGCAGGCTTGTTTTTTTTTTCCCCTGTCATATGGTAAGGCAATACTCTACTCTGTTCGCTGTTTCCTAGAGGGCACAATTGGAAAAGATCTTTTTTTATGAAAGGAGCTTTTCAAAACCCCTTAGCTATTAAATAGAAAATGTATAATGTGTCACTTTGTGACAGAAAGAATGAACTATTTCATAGAAATAGTGGCTTGTTTGAATAAATGATTATTTTCAAAGACATAACAGCATAGTAAGGCCATTTGCTTTTGTTAGTAGGACCCTGCTATAAAGATAAGTTGTTTATGAAAATAAGCAATAATGTTTTCCTTTTTAAGCAGGTCAAAATCCGCTTCGCCTTCAATCCTCCTACCTATTAACTTTTTAGATCCCTCCACCTCAGCTACATCCTCACCACCCCGCTGATTATCTGCCGGTTCTTTTATCAGCTTCATCAACTGAGAGGCCAGATAAGAAAACGGCTCCCATGGGTGGAAGTCAGGGTGCTGACGTTTCTCTATGCAAATTTACAGAGATGTGGAAATAATAGCTTTTATAGGCCATTTTAATTAGTCTATTATTAGCCACCACTTTATTACCTGAGTAATTATTTCCAAAAAAACAAAAAACAAACCGGTATCGCAGTGAAAATGCAAATTAACTGTCTTTTTTTCTTTTTAAAAAAAGCGAAAATCTAAGATGCTGGATGTTGACTTGTGGTGAGTTAAATCATTTATTTTTCTGAGTGTTGGCCTGATAGCTATAGTCTGCTTCTGACCTCAAAAAGCTGTGCTTTAATTCCAGTGTGATAGTGTCAGGTTGTGCTTGAGTGAGTTCCTTCTTTTATTCCTTATGGAAAGGACTGTGCAAATAATAGGCTTGTATCCTGACAAGGAGCTCTTAGTTCCTGACAGACCACTGATCAGGAGAACAAGGGTTATTTTCACAGTATGCTGCTCCTACATAAGCATGTACGTGTAAGCATTGCACACATGAAAAAACAGCAGATTCATGTTGGCACCATTATCAAATATTCTAGTACATCATGTTTGAGGCACAGAATGTGCAGGTTTCTGTTGTGTACATAGACAGACAGATCAGTTTTATTTCACTGAAATTAGAGAGTTGTTAGAGTATCACATAGCTGGCTTTATGTTAACTTGGATGCTTATTTAGGCATAGAATAAGAAAATGTTTTTATTTGTAATAGAGTTAGGCTGATACCGATATTAGCACCATAAATACTCTCCGATCCTACCAAAAGTAAGGATCGGCGAGTATTTGGCGAGTATTTCTGTCTTAACATCGTCCGATACCATGGAAAAGCAATCATAATTCCTTTTTTCCCCTGCCCAACACCATACCCAACACAAACACACACAGACACAGGAAGTTGCGAAATCCTGCGTTACGATTGTTTTGAGTTTGTAGGTGGAGAAGCAGCTGCACCTGAGTCACTGTTGTGCTAAAATTTAGCATTAGCATTATGTCAGAAGTTTGCCGTTATTACTCATTAGAAAATCCCACTTGCAAAACAGCAACATGCCTAATATGAAGGACTGAAGTTTCCAGGGGTGACATGAATGCTGCCAAATTTAACACCAGCAACTTTAAAAAGCTTTTGGGTTACCATCACGTGAAAGAGCACAAGGAGTTTTTTGCCATTACAGTAGCGGCATTATATCAGCTCAAAGCTGCGCTTCTCAGCTTTCAGAATCTGTTGGAATCACGTCGATAGTGTAAACAGTCAAAGATTCACTGTATTTCAAAGAATACTATTCATTTTGTGTCTTTTTTTGTCGTCTGTGGCAGCATCTGGTTTTAAAGGGAAGAGCAAAATGAATCGTTTTATATAATCAAAACAGTGAGCGAATGCTCTCATATTTTGTTCCTGTGCAAAACTATCTGGGTTTTAGTGTAAGTCTCTGTCATCACCATGTATTCACTTAAACCACATAAAAATTCAATTAACATATTCATGGTATCACCAACATAAAGTGAGCTGTGATAATCAGAATTCTTTGATTTAATTACTGTAATGTGGCTTCTGTTTTAATAAGGATGCACTTTTCAAGTAATACACTAATGATCTAATTGCAGATGAGAAATGTTGCTCCACTGGCAGAAGGTTTCATTACTTGTTTCACCTAAAAAAAAAAAAGCCCAAAACATTAAGTGTATTGTCTACACAAATTATTGCAAACTTACCACTTCAACAATATAAGAAATAGGATTGATATTTAGAGTTATAGCATTATGTGCCAGATGACTGAAAGTTATGGTCTCAAACACAAAGAAGCTCAAATCAAAAAGAAAAAAAAGTCTAAACAAGAGCAGAGAAAGGAGAAAAAGCGCCTGGATTGATAGAAAAGATCTGTTCTTTGTGGATCTGCAGCCTTTGAGCTCAGCTACACGGGAATGATCCAAGAGATCAAGTTTAGAGGGCCACTACAGCTCCCGCAGAACATTTCAGTTTCACAAGGAAACCTCTCTCTTTTTGTAATACCCATGCTTCAAATATTGGATGGGCTTATACAATGAGAAGTGGTGTTCAGAGGAGCTGTTTGCCAGCTCTGCAGGTGTAACTTCCAGAGCTATTGTACAGTTCTGCAGTAAAGAACTGCAGGAAATGAAAGCTCAACTCTGTGAAAGACAAAGAGATGAGTTTAAAAAATATGAGAGGTCATACACCTCCTATTCCTCACAGAAGGAATGACATTGGTATTTTTTCAGACTGAGCTGTTGTTGACTGTTTAAAAATTCTCATCATGGTTAATGTACACAATCCCGACTATTTGTCCCCTCTGAGTAAGGACACTCACGCAGAGAGGCCAAGGAAATCAGAGGTCGCCTTGCCTTTATTTTATTCTTCCATCTGAGCAAGCAGTTAATCTTAGCTTGGCCCCAGCTTATCTGGGTGTCTGCCACCTTAGCCCTGCCCATGGAGAAAGGCATCACACGCCTCAGCCCTCTCTGCTACTTTTCTCTCTCCTTGCCTCCCCCTCACTTCGGTTCTCCTTGGCTGAATGGAGGAGGTGGTTACAGATTGAATTATTCTCTCTGTTTCGTT
The DNA here is from genome assembly GCA_037177055.1 of Atherinosoma microstoma. NCBI lineage: Eukaryota > Metazoa > Chordata > Actinopteri > Atheriniformes > Atherinidae > Atherinosoma > Atherinosoma microstoma. The sequence goes on from JBBBVU010000003.1 coordinate 21,971,606, forward strand.
TCTCCCAAGTTTGCATTAATTTGCACTGCGCTGTCACTTCTCTTCTGTTGTGTTTGTTTCTTAAGTGGAAGCCATTCATGGTCTGTCTCAGCTTGTTGCATCATCTGAGATTAGTTGTGGCATTGGTCTGAAATGGTGGTTATACAAAAGAGAAACAGGCTTTTATTGGTGTTCAAGCATATTTGCAGGGGTGATTGCCAGGCTCGTTTTACACATGGTTTGTGCATGTTTGTTAGTGGCAGGGGACTTGCACACATGTGGTTGGGATGTATGGTCCAGGTAACCCGCTATGATTAGAGCTGCAGCTTCTGGTTGCTTAAACTGACATATTTTTTTGTTATAGACAAATCTGGCGGCCGTTTTGTGTGTTGCGCCATCTTGTGGCACAGCCATTCCTGAGGTGGCCATTCTTAATTATCTCGTATCTGCCAATATGGACAGCAGCATGAATATCTGGACCGACAACGTTAGACAGTGGTCTACATTTATTGATAGGGGTATGTTATCTGGAAAATTTCAAAATGAATGTTTTTCATGTTAGTTACACATTAGTCTATTCCACATTGAAATATAAAACACAAATCTTGTGATAATAAGTTATTAAAAGTTGGTAAAGAAATAGTTTAAAACTTTATCAAAGGCTGTTAATTTTCCATTTTGTCTGATATTTAGCTTAGTTTTGTCATAACTAGTTTAGGCTGCAAGACATCGCGTACGTGATCTGTTTGTGTTACTGCCTGAATAATTAAAATTTTCTGGTCACAACCTTGTCCTGATCAGAGCAAATAATGTTACATTTCAGAATATCTCCTAAATTAATCATTTGCTCTCACCAACACCGTAGCCCCTTGTCTCTTAGTCCTTTAGCATTAACTAGCGTAACAAACTGCTGTGTTACCTTAACCTGGACGGCAACATGGAAACATATAATTTAGTGCCAGATGCTCTCTGTATGTCTGCTGTTCTCTGTATGTCTGCGAACACACTGCCATCAGTGGAAAACAGTGTCAACCACTGCCCCCATCAGTGTCACGCAGACAGACAGACAGACAGAGGTAATCTTCACCTACACATACCAGCGGGTAAATGTGACTAAAACCTTTGACTGGTTGTTTATATAATTTGTAAATTTGTCCCATGGACTGTGCTAAACTGAGATATAAAACATTAGTAAAAACAGCCAAAAGAATGTCATCATGGGTCAGAACTGTGTTTAGAAATGTTTTAAGGAATGTAGATGAGATCTAATTCATGAATCTTTTATAAACCACTTTAACACGTGCAGTGCTGTCCTGAAATGTTATAGAGATATTCCAGGACGGAGGCATGTGGAAACGCAAATGTCTGTCACAATAACTCAAGACTTTCTGTGGAGATTTTCCACCCAGGCCCTGAAGAAAATCTTAAAATCAATCAGACTTTTATCAGATCAGCAGGTGAAACATTGTGTGAACATGCCAGGAAATAGACCAGAGCGTACGTCACCGGTATTTGGGTGAGCGTGTGTGTGCTGATAAGTCTGTGTATTCTGGATACAGTTATATGCAGTGCTCATATCAATAGAAAAATGAGCCTCATCTGTTATTAGAGCTGGGCGATTAATCGATAAAATCGATAAATTGAAGTAGCTGTTCATGAAGATTTATTTTTATGAAACTCTTTTTTCCCCCTTTAATATTCACCACAACTTGGGCTTCCATAGATAGCAGCAGGCACAGCCCTCCCCCCTTGTCTCTCAGTGACACACACAAGCACACACACACTCAAAGCAAAAGTTTTTTCTGGTTACACTGGCCTAAACATGGGCCGATAAGCTAGAAAGTGCTGAGGTTCTGAGACTCCAGAACGGAACGCCTGGAATTTAACAGGCGTGAGTTTGGGGCAGTGAGAAATGCTGATCTTTACGTGATGCAGAAGACAGCAGCTTCAGCCCACAGACTGTCATTAAGAGACGACCAACATCAGGGGAATTATTTTCACAGTGGATCCTGTATGATAAGGATCCAGGTGGAAAGAGATCATGATGCAGTTGTGTTGCATATCTGTATACAATATTTGAAGCCATTTTATACAGTGGAAAAGATATGACCTTATTTACTTTCTTTGCGGTCTTTCATTCATTCATTCATTCATTCATTCATTCATTCATTCATTCATTCATTCATATGAATAAATAAACCCAAAAAAAAGGAATTAATACATAAATAGAAAAAATATGAACACATTTTGCATGCAAATAAGTTATTATTGTTTTTTTTTGTTTAATTTTTGGCCACTAGGGTGCTAAACCTGTAACTTCCCACAGGCCACATGACACTATTGCAAGATTAAACAGTCTTTCTCTTTCTGGGCTCCTCAGACACCGTTTCACCTTCTTACTTTGTTTAGATTTGACTACCTTTCAAGGAAAAAGTAGCATGAAGCACAGCCCACTGTGTATCATAGCTGTAGAGCAAAGCGCTCCAGGTCACATGATCCATGAGAGACGGATCCGCTCATGCAAAGTTACAATGTCTGGTTTCTGAAGAGGGCAGCCCCTTTGGAGTGTTGACAAGTGTCAAATATTGTACTGACCCCAGAAATCATCAATTAATACTCACATTAGCCTAATATTTGGGTCAAAAGTTAAATGTAAAACAAAAAATCTATTAAAATTGGAAACCGGATTTGGTTTGAAAAAATCTGAGATTTGATTTTTAAGTCATATCCTGCCCAGTCCTGTCTGCTATTCTCAGCAATTTCCACTGCCTAATTTCTGCATTGTGTTCTACCTCCTGCACGCTCTCACCAAACGATCCCCCGCAACTCCTCTTTTGCATTTCTATCCAGGACAACGCATCTCCAGCAGAAATCCTCCTGCTGTGACATACTTGTGTAAACAGCAACGATGGAAAAATACCGTACCAAATTGTCTGGAATTTTTTCTGAAAATCCCTGGTATTCATATGTGAAAACAACTTTAGTTTTCTTCCTCCTGTTTGAAAAGTGCCCAACAGTTCTCCACAGATACATATTATCCTCCACAGGGAAAGTCACTCCCACTTTTGAGTGCAAAACATATTTATGGATAACACTCTCCCGTCATCAGTACAAGATCTTGGAAAAAAATGTGTGCAATGCTGGATGGAATAAGTCTAGTGACATTGCATAAGCTTATCAAAACAATGCTCCAGACAGCTGCTGTAATCAAAGGCAGTCCAACAAAATATTTGAGTGTATAACCTTTATTTTGGTGGCAACTTTTTTCTTGGCCAGACAGTGTATAATATCATGTGACACAGCATTAAAAAGAGAAAATATTGTGTTGTAGAAATTACAAATTGGGCTAAGGAACACTTCTGATAACGATTGTCTGTGAAAACTGTTTATGACTGCTTACAGAAATTCAATTAAACTCTTCCATGCAAAGATAACTACACACATTACATGAAGAAGATTTAGAAACACAGGCCCTCTCTTGGCCTGAGCTCATTTAACATAGCTGGAGGTGATATGAAAAACTGCCCTGTGGTCTGATAAATCAACATCTTAAGCTGTTTTGACACCACATCCTCCTGGCTAAAGAGGATAGGAACTAACTTGACTTTTCATCAGTGCACAGTTCAGAAGTCAGAAATGGTACAGTGATGCATTGGTACATATGCCATGGGCATCTGTAAGGCATCATTAATATGAACCACATATACAGGTTGTAGGAAAGCCTATGCTATCATCTAGATCACTATTTTAGTTGGGTTTTTTTTTCAGGAAAGCCCTTGCTTATTTAAGCAATGATTGACTACAAATTGCAGGTAATCTAAAAGCAAGTGTCAAGAATAAAATTGCAGTTGGCATGCAGTCCATATGTGTCACCTACTGTTAGGTTACATTTTATGTCGTGGGAAGTTCAGACACTCTTATTGCAAACTTGGTTGTGTAATTTCTATGGAATATTTGCAAGTTGGGAAACTTTTAATCTCCTCTGTTAAAGTGATATTACTCTTTACTTTCCTTCTCAGTCCTCAAAAGAAGTTTTCAGTTCAGACTGTCAAACTAAGCCTCATCCACCTCTTCTTTGCAGCTCATTACCCCTCCTGTTTCTCCCCATCTATGGTTTCTGCCCCATTGTCTTGAGCTTTGACAGACTGTCATAACTCCGTTAGCCCGTTCTAGCTTTTCTTAACATAATCACCTGACACTTAATGATTGACAGGTGTGTTTTTGCATTTATAGACTAATAAAATGGGGTTTGGGAGAAATGGTTTAATGCCCAGTTGCCTCGTTTTTTCGGTGACTGACAGGCGGCTCCCCAGAATACACAGACAAAAGACCGGTTGGGTTGTTTATCTCCCATTTAATTCCTCCTGTGTTTGAAAAGCTGTGTAGTTCCTTCGAGGCAGTGACCAGCAGGTAGGGACTCAGTTTTCCTCTGCTGGGTGAGTGACAGAGGAAAGACATGTGAACTGGACAAGAGGAGGGGAGATAGTTTCATTCCTGTAGGCAGCAGAGGAATGTGGAGATACTAGAGGGAGTTGGAGGGTGTTCTGCTTCAAAGAGACAGTTGAGGAGAATCTCAAACACTGACCTTGGAAGACCACCTCTATGATAATTATTATCTCAAGCTGCCCCCCCCCCCTTTTTTTTCCCCCTCCCCCTTTCCCCTGTCTGAGTCTCTCTGTGTGTATGTCCTCACCCCCTTTAATCTTAGCAGCCTCAGATAAAAGCAACACAGCTCTTTTTTCTTCTTTTTGATACACATTAATCCCTATCATTGATTACAAACTTACAAGTAAAGGTTCAGCTTATCATAATAAGCCTCTAACATTTGACCTCCTCTACCCATACTGTAAGATTTATCATACCAAACACCTACAACCATTTAAACCCTCCAGAGTGTAGGCTTGGCGTCATCGGTGGAGGCACACTTAGGGAGGTTCTTTGAAATGCACTTTGAAACCAGAGCAAACAGCAAATGACTCTTGCGTTGAACATATAGTTCATTAGTTAAACAGTTTGGTAATACTTTAAAACATGCGTCACATTTTGATCAAAACCAAAGAATTGCTGATGATTAAAATCTTTTTCTTCCAGCTTTATTTGTTGCTTGGAGTCCTCAAGCGAGGCTGCTGGCTACCCATCAGTTACTCCGGAGATCTTGGGCCGGTTAGCTGTTTGACTGTGACGTGGCTAGAAAATATCAACCAAAAAACGTATTTTTTGACATCTTTCATCTGAAACAAGGAGGCTGGACAGAATGATGACTCTTTTTAGAGAGTTATCAGCATGCAAAATCATGAGAAAACCTGGAAAGTTTAGGTTGCTCCTCAATCACATTATATGCAAGTGTTTTGGTATGATAGCCGCTGTATTGCAGATGCTACTGTATAATCAGGATCTATAAATGTGTGATAATGACATATTTTAGAGGAAAGGCTCACTTTGTCATCTGTTTTAAAACATTGCTTGTTACACTACCATTTCAGATGACTCAGTGGGGCTGCTTCTTAAAGGCAGCTACTGCAAAGTGTGCTAAGTAAAGGGCGGAGGAGTACATCTATTCATTTAAATTGGTGCTAATGGCAGACTATTTAAAAGTCAATTAATCGCTAGGAGCCAAATACACAGTGGCAGTAAATGCTGTCACAACGCTGAGTAGTAATTAGATGTGTTGACGAGATGTGCCTGCGCACGTTGGTGTGTATTCTTCTTTTACGGAACTGGGTGTCCACCTGCTGCACCTTCGAAAGCCTTAAACAAAAGGATTGTCTGCCGTCCAGTGGATGATATTCACAGTAGCAAAGCATTTTGGGGGGAGCACATAAGAGTCTGGCCTCAGTGTGTCCTGTTCAGAAGTTTATGGAAATGCATCATCTTACTTTATCATAAAATGTTTTTCATTTTATCTTACTCGGTTTTCATTGCGCTGGCTTTTGAATTGGTATCCCTTTTTTATTTTTCTCACTTTGGTTCCACCATATCTGTCTGTATTCTGTCTCACCTTTTCATCCTCTTGCTTACTCTATCATCCTCCTATGTACGACTGAGAGAGGGAAGGTTTGAGATCGAAGTCAGGCCTGTGCACACTGAGACCAGCAGCTGGCTGAATCGGAGTGATCGATCAGGCACAGAGCATTTACTCCGCCAGACTGCTGGGCCTTTGTGGATGGAGATTATTTCTAAATTATTACAGGAGGCAGATGCTTGTCAGAAGATGCTCTCTGTCAAGGTTAGGCTGTCCCAGTCCTGCCTACCTGTCGTCCTCGCTCTCCCTCCTTCACATTTTTAGCTTTTTGAATTCATCTACCTTGCCTCTTTTTATCTTTCACCCTTTTCTTTATTGCAAGGGGTTTTCTGTAATTTTAGATATTTCACATAGCCATTTTATTTACTTTAGCTGATATTTTGGGGATGCTATCACTGAGATAAAAGGTGTTCAGTGTATACCACTCAGGGAAGGAGGAGCTGAAAATGCCATCTATAACTTGACCTCATAAACATAAGCACAACTGGCTACCCAGTTTAATCTTAAACCTGTGTTAGTCTGAAACAACACTGAATGTAGAATCATAATATTGTGTGCCAACAGCTTCTGTGAGGATGAGTTTTTTCTTCTTCTGATTTGAATAAGTCATTTTAAGTGAATGGCTTGTGGGCATGTTTGGGCTACGTGAGCCATGTTGGTTTGTTTTTGATTGAATGACTCTCTCCTGTTTTATCTGCGTTTTAAAACGGACATCTTTAATATTTGGTTTGGCCTTGTTAGTCTGATTAGGGTTGGTAATTTTCTTGTTTGCCCTGGGCTCTACCCCTTGTCTTCTAGTTCAGTTATCAGTAACTGAGTTATTCTCATGCTCAGCATAAATTAACTCAGTTCTTCTCTTTCATGTGACTCATCAGAGCCACCGCTGTTAAATCTCAATTTTCTTCATTTGCAAATCTGGTTCCAAGTCTATGACCTCTTTTGTGTCTCATTGTATCGATGCATGTGTGGGTGAGTAATGTCAATACCATTTGTACTATGTTGAACAACAAAAAAAGAAAAAAAAGAAGCTTTTTCAGGCCCTCTAATGTGATTTAAGCCACCACCAGACTGTATTATATGCCTAAATTATTTGTTTGGACAACCTTTTATTGCTCTTTCTTAAAGGTAGGGAGGAGATGTTTTCCAGGATAATTTTTTAATATATTGCTTAAAATCCCCTTCACGCCCTGATTGCAGCCAATTAATAAGATGCTCTAATACAAAAATAAAAAAGGCTAGTCACCTGTGGAACGGACAGAACTGAAAAAACACCATCCAATAAATTTAACCGACCCGTTCTAAAAGATTGGATGCTAATATGTCTATCAAACTTAACTGCCATTTGTCCCTCCCCCCCCACGTGTTCCTCATGGACATATAGTGTTCCCGTGCTCTGGAGGCGTGACTTCGGGGGAAAGTCTGAAAAAAGGGGTTTGGACTTTTGAATTGTGTATTTTCAAAATGTAGCTTGCTTGAACTGTTTTTCCAGGATCTCCTACCTTACCTTTAAGCTCACTTCATGTTTACACTTGAAATGTCATCATTAATCTAAGAATGCAGATGGGTGCTGGATGGCACTTTAGAGTCCAGATTATAACAGAAAACGTAAAAAACAGATTACCAGTCGCTCTTACAAATCTGCAGCTCATAAAATGCAGAAAAATGTTGCTATAAGACAAGGAGAAACTACACTGAATACAGTATAACGTTGTACATTGTGTGTGAGAATTGGCTTTCTACATACAGTACTGCAGACAAACTTTTTGTTATTTATTGTTCATTATATCTGTAATTTTCTAGTTCTTTTTTTAAATAAATGGTATCATATTGACGAGCATGCATATTTCATTATCAGCTGCAGTGCATGCAAATGCTGAGTATCAATTTTTTGTTGCATATTAAACAACTCATCTCCCAGTGACCGAGGAGCATAAACTGTATGCACGTGAGACATAGCAGCCTGATCAAACATTTACACTGTTGGCCACTTATTTGCATTAACATAGGAAACCAGCATGCAAGGCAGTTACTCTCTAGACAATGTCCTTCATTTGTTAGTACTGACAGGAAAGTGCACCATATTATAATTGTAAATTTCATCATTCTGTGCAGGCAGTTTAAACCTGATTATGGAACCATCTAATATAGTTTACACTAATGGAACTATCATGTTCAGGTTAGCTAAAAAGACAAGAAGACAATAGTTGTTGTAAATCTTACTGCGTAAATGCAAGTATGTGCTTTAAGACCACTGACGAGTGAATACGGAGACCTCATTTTTTGTGTTTTCAAATAGCTCCACGGTACGCTGTAGGTACTTAAAGGCGAGGCCACTTAGCTTCTCTCTAGTAAAAAAGATCTCCTCAGGGAGAGAGAAACAGTATGGTGGTGGGGGGAGAAAATAGGAGCAGAGTAATGGAGGCGAGATGAAGCTTGGATGGAGGGAAAGAGGATGATGAGAAGAAGGGAAGTAAGGAGGATTAATTGTTCACTCAGGAGAACAAGATAAGATCATATGTTTAAAAGCCGCCACAACTAATCCTGTCATTTCTTGGACTAGAATAATGAAAATGGAGAAATGATATCTCACGAAGAAGTGGAAACTGAGCTAATCTGTGTGCCTGTACTGAGCACATATTTGTGATTGCTAAATGGTCTCCAGATTGTTGTATATTTACACTTTTCACTGTGGTGACAGAAAATGTGCTCTTATTAGATTTAATGTTGGAGAGCTTTTCTTTATATTTTCTCTTCCACTGAATGTTTTACATAATTATTACTAAACAATTACATGCTCAATTGTAACTGCAACTGCAACTGCAACTGCAGTTAATGTTGTATACGTGAATCACAGCATTTTGACATATAATAAAACTGTAATCCATATAGTTTGATTTCAAATATGAGCATATAATTTCATTTTATAGTCAATTACTGGGAAGTCAATTTTATATCTAAAAAAAAGAAAAAAAGTCTGTCACAAAGCAGACCACATTTAAAAAATGCTTCCTAACTTTCAGAGGTCATTTTCATTTGTTTCATTATGGGATGAAAATCGCATCATATTAATTGTTAATTTGACTTTAAATTCATTGTTCATATTGTAAAGCTTGGGATAAAGGGAACTTTGATCACAGGAATTTGTCCTTTTGTTGCATTAAGATGCTGTGCAACAGCCAAGCTTCCAATTATACGTAGATGGATGAATGATGAGATTTTTAAAAAAAACTTATGGTAAAATAGTTATATGAGCTGTACGTGTATAGCGCTTTTCTAGTCATGTTGACCACTCAAAGTGCTGTCACATTCACCCACACACTCATATAGCACTTCTATCTCTTACATACTAAGTGCTATTCCTATCTCACACATTCACACCCTGATAGACACATCGGGAGGCAACTTGGGGTTCAGTGTCTTGCCCAAGGATACTTCGGCATGCAGTCAGGGGAAGCCTGGAATCGATCCACCGACTTTCTGGACGACTGCTCTTCCTCCTGAGCTACAGCTGGCCAAATTTATTTTCTTTTTTTTTCAAAAAGCAGGCTAATTTTTTCATTCTTATTATTGACAGACATGTAAATTTAATACAGAAGTAAAGTCAGATTTTAAAATAAATCCTGTCGAACAACAAAACAAATGAGATTGTCTGTGGGAGGAAGAAGAAGAAAAATAGAGAGGATCAAATAAAACTGCAGATTATCATAATTTCAACCTGGGAACCTCAACCTTCATCCTGTTTATCGTCTTTCGAGCACTGGCCGTCAGCCCAGGAGACTTGGCAGACCTGCTGGTGACCTGAGGAGATTTCCTCAGTCCTTTGGTTGCTACCTAGCGTTACTTAAAGTTGCCAATTTTGCCAGCTCGTTCCACTCCAGCTTGAGAATTAACTGAAGCCGTGTTCTTCTGGCCCTTACGTGCAGTCGTCTGTGCGGGCGACTTCTTTGAATATTTGCCCGGAGATTTCTTGGTGGAGCTGCACAGTTTGTCCGGCCCTTTCTTTAAGTAGCTGTTGTTTTAAGGGGTTAGGGGTTGTTTTTAGACTGCCTCCTTTCAGCAGGACTGAGAATGGGTTGAAGCTGAATGTTGGAAGGTCCACTGCTCACTTTCTTGTTTTTGGGAGTGAGTGGACCAGGGAAGCAGCTGTCCCTTGTCTTTTTTTCAGGGAAAGTCCGATGTAAAGACAATGTGAATGAGGACTGCTTTGCGCCCTTTGGGCTTTTCAGATGAGTGTAACTTGCAGCTTTTGAGAGCAGCTTATCAGGCATCAAAGACAGACAATGAGGATGAGTTCCAGCTGCAGCAGCAGCACCAGCGAGGCCCAACATGAGGGAATGGCGATGGTAGACAAGGTAGTCTTGCAGCGGGCCTGGCATCACCGAAGCCCGCCGGATTGTGTCCGATGGGTCGCCATTTTGTAGCTCTTCATCTGTGAAAATAAATGCACCACCACAGCCAAACTCAGACCCCAAAGGGTAGCTGCTCTTCAGATGAGGAAGGCAGGCCTTGTTCCTGGCCTGGAGCTCTGCAATCCTCAGCCAATCTTCAGGTCCACAGTCAGATTCCTTCTCTGTTCTCTAGGTCAGCTGCGCTTCCAAGCTAGCCACCTTGCTCAACAGCTTCTTTTCATAGGCTTGAGCCTTGTCCAAATCAAGCTGAAGCAACTTTTTTCCCCCCATGGTTATAGTCTTCACTTCTTGGTCTCTAACCTGTAAGGAATGTTTGAGCTCCATCGTTCCCTCTTGACTTCTCTGGAGAAGCTGCTTCCGGTCATCGTAATGACTCACAGCTTTCTCAATCTGAGTCTTGTAGTGTTGTTATTGTTCCTGCAGACCCCTCTTCATCAGTTCGATCTCTTCTGCCTTTTTTCTCTCTTTTAACAGCTTCTCCTTCTCCAGTTTTAGCATTTCCTGTTGCGGCACAGATTCCAGTTTACGAGAGGCTATGTTCTATCTCTCTATGGCTTGATTGGCTTGCGCAAGTCTCTCCTTCTTAAGGCCAATAGCTTCAACTTGTTTCTCCAAAGTTTTCTCATCCTTTTCTGACTGGAGGATCCTGGCCACAAGAACTTCTTTTTCCTGAATGAAAACTTATAAACCACTGGTTCATACACCACTGGTGTATGAAAAAGAATGGAATGCTTTCAAAATCTGCAGCAATCTTTGTGGACTTCTGATGTTCTTTTATGAACTCTCTGTCCTACTTCTTCCCACTTACTCTTTTATCCAAGTAGCTCTCTCTTCCTCTGTGACCCATACCTGCCTTTCTCTCCATCATTCCCTCCACCTTTTGGCCCTGCAGCACTCCCCTTCCTCCCCTGTCATATCTGTCATGGACGTTCAGAGGCTGGTGTTGCTCTAGGCTTCAAATTTAATTTGGTTTCAATCTGCTGTAATTGCTTTGAGAGAAGGCCGTGTCTGCATGTTTTTCCACTTTTATGTCTGCTGGAATACTGGATAGAGTGTGTGTGCGTGTGCATGGATGAATACAAGTAAAGGTGTGTGCTCATGTGTGCCCATCCGTTTAAATCCTGAACAATTGACTGGCCACACACTGTCAGTGATACACTTTGTCAAACACCAACTGCTGTCACTGGGCTCCCTGGCACTTTAACAATGGTTTTGTCAGACTGAGACACCATGTGCTTTCTCTTTGTTGCAGTAAAGACGGAGGGAAAGAGCAACTTTAAATCTGTAAGACATCATAAAATATCTGTCTCGCAACACATTGTGACCTTTGTCCCAAATAACTTCCTTGAATATGAACCGCTTTCATTAAACTATCAGTAATCTTTAAGTAAGAGGAAACGTGATTGAAGTAAAGGGCAAAAATGGACAGCAACAATAAACTTGCCCTTGAACTGAAGACAGAACTATAGACAGGCAAGGTGAAAGGATAGTGTGCTAAGCTGGTTGGCTGAGATATTATTGGTTTGGCTCTGGAAAAAAGAAAAAGGGGGAAAAAAGAAAGAAGGCAAGAAAAGAAATCAGCTGCTTCACTTCTTCTTGTGGATTGCTTTTTTCTCTCTGAAATTATTTTTGCCCCAACCACCTTTAAAACCACAGTGTTTTGTGACAGTTACATGAAACAATTTGAAGACTAGGAAACAAACCAACACACACAAAAAAAAACCCAACAAGTTCCATTGGATTCCATTTTGATGAAGTTGCACCTCACGTCCATTTGAGAGATGAAGAACCCACTCTCTTTTTCCAACTGTGCATTTGTCCAAGCTCTGTTGTCTGTGTATGTCTGCCACTGAATGGGCTCAGAGAATACGAATGATTGCAGTTGATTAGTGAGGCCTCTTTTGATGTGATTGCAAGTGTACAGTGAACACATAAATCCTGAGTGGAGTTTGTAATGGTTTTTATATGTGACCAGTAAATACTAAAAATGTGTTTGCTTGACTTTTAATCAAGATATTGAAATGTGAGTTTTCATTTAATGTGTGTATTTAGTATGACTTTTTTTTTTTTAAACCTATGTGAACCAAATGACATATTCTTTAAATGTGAAGCACCAGTGTGCAGGCAACAGCTCTCAGTCCTCTTGTTGTGTCTACCTGCATTTGTATCTTCGTGCCATTTCTCTCTGCTCCTCTCCACTCAGCCCACAGAGGATGTGGATGAAACAAGTATGCGCTCACACAGATGTGGGGTGGTGATGTGCTCAGTTTCCTTCAAGTGAAATGTTATTACATTTATCACTCGCTCCAGACAGTGTGTATGCAATTTTCTCCTTCTGAGTCATGCTTTGGGCCGCTATAGAGGCATGATAAAATTTTATTTATTCTTATAAAATACCACTTTAAGGCTTCCTTCTTCTCTCACTCTGGTCTCTTTTATTTTTGTCTGGGTGGGTAATGTCAGCGGCAACAGAAAAAGCTGCACATGTCTGCGACTATCAGTCAAACAATGGGCAGTGAGCTCGACCAACCAGACCCTCGCATGTCACTGAGCTGATCATGGCTCTGTCAACAAAGTGCTCTGCCTGCACGCTCACCTTGAGCCCCCTGCTGGTCTGCTGCACGCAAGCCTCCTGAACACCTACAAACACATTGGGCTGCAGGTCTGTGTGGTTGTCTGACCTTTGGTTAAATTTGTGCTGCATATGTGCATCATCACCTGTGACTAAGTGATATAGATATAAAGGTTTGTAGTATTTATACTATAGGAGGTTTATTTGAATTTGCAATAGTAGTAGTGGCAGTAAATAAATGTAGTAATGGCCTTTGTACATGTTCTCGCTCAGATGTCTGACACTCAGCTACAGAGGCTCAGTTGTTTAATGAATGAAACGCGTGTTATTTTCAGTTCAGTGTCTCTGCTGAAACAAAAAGCTTCCCAATTAACACAGAATTAGTTTTTAGTTAGAATTGTTTTATGGAGATACTTAAGTACCCAGTGTCACATTATGATAGTGGATTTGCGCATTTGACATTGCTTCTGTTATAATCATATTTTCATTATATCCATATAATAAAATTAAAAATGGCTTTATTAGTACACAAGAGCTTCCAACCGAGGTCAATTAATTGCAGTGAAACTCTGAAGATCCACAATAAGAGAGTGTAGCTGCTTCAGGCGCTACTGTATTGTCCCAAAGTAAAAACAGCTGGGCTTTTTGTCTCAGTGATCTTCGGCACAATGCTGGCAATCTACTGTGAAAATATGCTGTTTCTCGGGGTCTGTGTGCAGTGTAGAAAAGCTGGTGTTTGATTTCCAAAAGCTGTTGAGTTGCTGCTGCTGTGGGTAAGTGACAGCTTGCATCCTCCAGATCCAGTCTCTTTGGAAACACCAAAGTGGAGTTGGAAGTGTGCTGCTACTAGTGGGGAAATGCAGAAGAAAAATGTTAACATTTCCGTTGTGCTGGAGGAAGATTATGGGATAGAAACAAAGGCAGGGATTATCTGGGAACATGCTACAATAGCGCTACATGTATAGCGGTTGCAAACGAGTCTGCCACAGGGTGTTTTGGATCTCAGAACAAAGACGTGGTCTCCCACCCATCCAAGCAGATCCTCTGTTAGAGTTTGTTAATAAGGACTACAATACCCAGCTTCCAGCAGTGAACCAACCAGGGACCTGGAATTAAGGGTCATTATTTCATCTTATTATGGACTTTTTCATTGTTTAGTGGCTCTGAAGAGGAGCATTTATTCTTACATTGTGTGGCTGGATCTTGAAATGGCCATTCCACTGAAAAGAAAGTATAATAATTCAAGCAATTAAAAGAAGTCACAAGTTTTCAAGCTTGTTCCCATTCCATCATCATTTCTGACTAACTCTCTTCTCTAAAGTCAACTAAACAGTTTTGAAGTTGGCTTGTAACTATGTTGCTAGAATTAATATGGCATTAGAGGATGGGGAAGTTTGAGGGCAGTAAACTGAGACAGATGGAGAGAAATGGAGTACAGCATATGATGGTGGGATAAAACAGCCGGGCGAAGAGGAAAGATAAAAGGGCTGGTGGTGGTGCTGGGGGATGGTGGCGGCGAGGGTGCGAGGCAAAGTGAAAGTGAGTTTGTCTGTGATGTTTTAAAATTCTGGAGTGGAAAGTCCCTCCATCTGTTATTGTGGGACGGTTCTGACTCAGTGATTTCTATGATTGGCCTTAATCCCGGCCGAGTGGAGAAGACAGAATGAAGAGCTTAAAGCAGACTGCTCTCACTCTGACAGGCTCGACTGGCTGCCGCTGCTGTTGTTGCTGCTGCTCACTGGTATATTCTGTCTGCTGCCCCCTAATGGAGTAGCTTCTGCAAGACATTGCATCGCTCTGCACTGGTACAGCCTTTTGAGCAGCTTTTAAGGCCATCACAGAGGAGAGGCTTTTGATCTAACATGAAATAATCAGCAACTGTAAGTCAAAGTGGTTTTCAGTCAAATTCGAAATCTTCTTGCATTGTCAGTGATAAATATGTTCTCAAATCTCCTCACAGATGTCTTTTAACCTGTCCCTAGATAAAAAGAAAATAATAAAAAAAGATTAATAGATAAATAAAAAGGATGTTACTCTTTTTGATCTTGTGAATGCCATTTGGGAAAGAAAGCGTGTAGTTTTCTAGTGATGATGTAACTGGATATTTTTCTACATTGTTAGAAGGACCCTTATGAAATAGTTCTATATTTAGACATCTTTTTTTAGGGAGCTTAGTGGCTTGCTATTGTGTTTCTTATTGTTCACAGCAGCCAATCATTGCAAAATTTACTAAAGGTCTTTCTTTGCCACATTAGTCACTCTGAGAAGGTTAGGTGGCCCCGGCAGAGTCATTTCACAGTCTTTTGGTCCCCAAGGTGACTCAAGCATTCCCAGAAACTGAGCGAAGGGGGTCCATTTGGAGCATGTTGAGTACCTTATTCAAAGCTGCAATCACATGTACAGTGTGTGTCGTGCTTTCTCAAGTGCCCTCTCACTCAAACACCCACATTGTAGGGCTGTATTAAAAAGTCCCTGTAGATCACACAGGCGACAATGTGGTGTGTCGAGTGCCCTTTAAGTTAATGCTCAGTGAAAAAGCCTAACAGGCTACAGCAATCAGACAGGCAGGCCAGTGTTGAGTTGGCGCTCGCCACAGCATGACGCCGTCCGTCCCTGGTGTGCTGTCATTCCCTTAGAAATAACATGACTTTGACTGATTAAACCGCTCCCCTCTGAAACAGAGCAAACTGAATAGTTATGAATATTAAAGATCCTAATCGTCTCATACGGAGCTTTTTCGTTATTTTTTGTTTTTTCTGCTGTCGTCTTGCTCTGAGAGTTCACAGTGAGGGTGCATGACTTTTCAGTGACACGTTTCTTTGGCAGTGGAGACATCGCTGAGGTGCAGCTTGCTCTGTCATCTACACTGTTACATACAGTGATCGCGGGCATGACAGACTCCACTGTGTGATGTTTAAGTTTGTAGATTATGTGGCAGCACTTCACGTACTGCTATCCATTACAAAATTGTGTGTATGGTTCTTGACCTTGCCAGAAGACTGGGTGACAAATGGCCCGACATATGATGCATTGTGCGTCAAGGTTACAATGGCAATAACATTGAAGCTTCATGTTCATGTAGTTGACTTCTGATGCATTTGTGCCTGTATTCTGTAGTGTTATTTTCTGTGTTGTGTGGGCCTGTATGGAGCTTATCTGTGCTGTTCTGTTCTGATCTCACTATGCTCATCCAGTACTCTAAGCTGCTTGGGCTCCAGCCACCAGCATAGATGATATATCCCTGTCCCCCTCCTTCCCACATCTCTCACTCTGATTCACTGGCTGTTTGTCTTGCCAATCCATCTGGGCCAACACAGAAGAGGGAAAGACGCATGAAGACACATGACTGTTTTGGAGCAGGCGGACTGCATTAAGCTGCTCTGGAAGAGATAGGGTCCCATAGAAATGGTGGCCTAACAGGGTGAGATAGTAGGAAGAATACCTGGAAAGAAGCAGCTGGAGAAACACAGTGCTAAAAAAAAGATGTGCTGGCCACTTAATGGGAGGGGAAATGGATTTTCAAAAGCAATAAGAAGAGATTTTTACTGACAGATTAAATCCTGAGGAAAAAGACAAAGGCTTGCTAGATTACTGATAGAGCAGACAATGCTAGAAAATATTAAGCAAATCCATTTATTTGACATATTTTAAAGAAATTTTGGTAATATTAGTAAGGATAATAATAATCACATAAACCCACTGTTGTGACAAATTGTAGTGTAGTGGTGATAATTGATTAAAAAAAAAAAAAAAAAAGTATTACCACAGTGGTGCTGCTTGGTGCTTTTTTAGCAAGGCCGGCCCTGTTTAACAAAAAGTCACATAATTACTTTTTATGATGTACTCTTAAATAATCTTTCCAGTAAGGTAATTAGAGCTTTATTTCATTGTTTCAGGTGGCTGTTGTTTAATTAGAAAATGAATGAAATCTTATGATTATAACTCTGGGTTTTGGGGATTTAAATCATAATGTGGATACATGATGCTGCACAGAACTGGAAATGGTCCACTTTTTCTACTGTTATGAGCCAAAAATTAACTACAGATAAACATATTTTGAATTATACATTACTAATGTCACTATATGATATTACTCGGAGCTTGATGTGATGTGCCTGGCGTATGTGTTGAAATTAGGTCTGGCATTATAGTCTCTTTGTTACTATAAGTAGGAGGTACTGCTCAGATGAAGTGGGTGGGGCTCTTAATGGAAAAAAGGACAGCTTTTGTTATAATGACAGTTTATGTGTTGAGTGTTTTTTGTAGATAAAAAGTCTCCCATGAAAGGGGAAGGGCTCTTTCACTGTGAATGAGCGCTCACTATAGAAGGGTGTCTAAATAGGGTTAGTCATTTCAGAGCCCTGGGATTTTGGGGCCAATAGCACTATTCTGGGACAAAATAAGATCGCCCCCTAGAGGCCTGGGGAAACCTAGATACAGAGGCACAAGATGAATGGACGGAGAGATGCACTGTAGGGAAGGAAAACTCTAAATGCGTTTTCCTCTTGCATGACTTCCTTTATAAGAACTTGTGCATTTAGTAAGTTTCTTTAGGGACATTGCAAAGCTTAATTGTGGTAAATTAGGTCAGACAGTTAAAGTAGATTTATGAAAACATTAGTGAGTATGTTTAACAGAAGTACTAGTGTGAGATAAAAAAAATATAATTGGAACATATTTTCTTATGTTGATTGCTAATTTGTGGAATCCTGTTTTTCAAGAGATCAAATGGAATTGGACCGCTAACATTAAAGCTCTTTTAATGAAACTTGTTGATATCCCTGCATTCATTTTTCATCAGTTAAAATATTGTTCAGATTTGATTCCATTTGCGTTTGGAAGCTGTTCCTGTGAACCCACAACATACAATCAAATAAATTGTCAGCGAATAGGAAACAGACCCTCCTCACACCACAAACAAACCCATCAAAGAGATGTTAGAAATCTTAGAAGTTGCTAAATCAACAGTTTGGTACATATGACAAAAAACAGGAAAACATTAGTGTGCTTGCCAGTGTGATTTGAGCCTGGATATCAGAAGAGGGGAGATGTGGTAGATGATGACAGGATCATTTTCATGGTTAAAAAAACAACAATAAAAAAAACCTTTCACAGCATCCAGCCATATGGTGCACACTCTCCAGGAGGCTGGTGTATCTTTATTCATGGAAACATTGACGAGTGTACAGAGGGTTGCCTTGAGAATATGGAAGCCAAAACAGACTTTGCTAAAAATCATCATCTCAAAATGTCTTATTGTATCTGGAACAATATTCTTTAGACCAATGATTGATCTGTATCCCAGTGTCAGAGAAGATAAAATCACAAAGAGAACTTTGATGGACTCGAGATCTGAAGGGTCATTATCTGTAAACACATGGAGACAGTATTAAAGGATGGGCATGCTTGACCTTCAGTTGGCACAAGGTCAGTCGTATTTATTTCAGGTTTGACAGATGATAGGAGTAGGATGAATTCTGAGTGTACAGGGATCAGCTTGGATTCAGCCAAATGCAGCAAAGTTGATTGTACAGCACTTTATACAGATGGACAATGATTCAAC
>JBBBVU010000003.1:22002678-22013961 GCA_037177055.1 Atherinosoma microstoma
CCCCCCCCCCCCCCCCCCCCCCCCCCCCCCCCCCCCCCCCCCCCCCCCCCCCCCCCCCCCCCCCACCCACCTATTGTTCTTGGTGCCTGCTTGCAGGTGTCTTAAGGAAGGATTCCCTTTGTCATTTGAATTTTCAAATCATTGTGAAGCACAGCAAGGCATCTGATGGAAATGATTACGGGGTCGAAAATAACAGGTTTCCTTTGGCTGGTGCTGATTGTTGATTGGGCACTCATAGTCAGCCTGAAGAGAAGAGGTGGGGACTTTTCAGGCCTCTATGAACTAGCAGTGGTAAAATGGTTGTAAGATGTCAGTTATATGAAAATCTGAATTCAGCCCTTTAAGAAAAGTGGAACCTGGAAACATTTCTCTCAGATAAGAGGACCACTGGTGCCATACCAAGCTGCAGTGTGATTGGACATGGTGGACTACACATAGCAACAGATTGTGATTGCTCACCGCAGCTACAAATGTTGTAAAATGTTCAGCCTGGATAATAATTGAATTTGCTTTATCAATTCCCTCTGGAATCCAATGATAGTGTTAATATTACCATGGCCTGTTATCTTATTTGTCTTTATTTGCCGTTACAGCACCTTTTCCCTGCTACTCCTGTGATGATCAGATTGGGGGCTTGTTTGGGAGATGTTGGCATGCCTGTGTTATGTTGGATAGGCTTTTTATCTGGCATTGTGTCCATGCAGGGTGGAGATGCTATCAGCACTAAAACCTGCTCCTCAATGGAGCCCTGTCAGCCAACAATGGAGAACAGCATTACCCAGAGTGCAGCAGGACAAAGCCTTCTTCCCTTATCTCAGGATTGGAATATTCACAGACTGATTTAGCTGCTTTTACCAAGGGAAAGTGTCAGGCTCTGAAAGACAGAGACAACACAGCAGTGATGGGAAACAGAGAGCAAAAGAGGGGGAGAGAAGACATAAGGCCAGCAGGACGTTAGTAAAGAAAGACTTTAAGAATAGGAATTGTAGATTTATGCATAAATTGGGGCATAATTGTAGCATATATTTTTGAAACAATGTCTTTAATTTCACAATAATCGAGACTTCTCTCCTCACTTTTTCTGTCTCTCATCACTCACTTCTCCCATCTCCTGGTCTGGTGCCCATCTTTCTGAGAGTCTTTGAAGTGAGTGTGCAGTGAGATGGCACAGCGTTCTGTCTGAAGAGTGGCAAGACACTGATGAGATGTGCATGGAGAATGTCATTTACTTTGCTGAATTTGCGCTGTGTATTGCAGCTTTAATCTGGGGGCACATTTGTTTATTGGCATACAAATGAACATCTGCATGGAGCTATGCTTGGACGCCATGGTCTCAGCAGCTCTCTAATCGCTTAAAAGCCTGGAGATGTAGAGCATGCCAATGAGAATGCAAGAGAGAGGGAGGCAGCCGAGCCGAAGGCCTCCGTCATGCACTTCTTTATCTGAGTTTTACTTCAGCTCAATAGCTCTCTCCCTCTGTCGCTTTCTCTTTCCTCCAGGCCAACAGTTTAATTTCCAGTAAGCTGGTTGACTCTTTCATTGACTTGACATTATAACAAGGCATTTTTGTAACCTTCAGTGTTTAAGACAACAGACACATTTTTTAAGACTGGACACCTCAAACAGCATGTCTTTATTTTAGTAAAGTAATGGGACAGGTGACCAAATGGACCTTTTTTCAGGCAAGAGACGTCCAGAAACCGAAAAGTTACATTTAGTGCATCTCTTGTGCTCTTAAACTGCTCTTCCATAAAGGCCTGATGATGGAGTGAGAACTTCTGAAACTCTCTTACAACGGTTGCTGGTTACATCTTTGATCAAAGCCCTGTCTCATTTGCTTCCAGCTGCTTCAGTGCACTCTTAATGCTCTAAAAATGGTTTTCTTTTTTAAATAACTTAGTAAAGAGAATTCTAAGTAACATGTTAGTTGCACTCACACTGCAGGCCTTGATTTTAAATTCCCTTTTTTTCCCCAAATTTCAAATTCCCAAAATCCAATGTGAACAGTCTACAGCCCTGAAGTGACCCACAGGTGCAGAAGAAAATGTGATGTCACACCCAGCACATAGTGTTTCCAGAGGTAAATATAGATTATAGACTCTTTTTTTTTAAATTTTGAAGCTGTTATGCAATCTAAACCGGTAAAAAATATATAATTTAATATTGTTCTGTCCATTGTTTACCATCTCCTTCAGCACATAATTGTGATATCTGTCTCACATCACTGATGTAGAAGCTGGATGAAATACGACACAACTGTTCAGACTGAATTTAGTAGCATATATGAAGGTGGCCTAAATCGTATAAGGAAAAAAAAAAATAATATATTTTTTGCCATCCAGATTTTGTTAAAAATCAGGTATGGGTCATATGTGGTCAAAAGTGTCAGATTTGGGCCACTTTTCCATGCAGTGTGAACGCAGCTTTAGATGTGTGTTTGTAAAATAGTTTGACGCACTAGAGGGGATCTAGAACCATGCTGGAGACATGCATGGGTTTATTCCTAATAAACTAGTGAAGAATACAAATATATACAGTATATTCACTTGCTTTGTTGGTAAACCAGAAAAAAAGAAAAAGTAAAGAAAACATTTCTGTGAGTAAAATATTTTCAAGATTAACCACTGCTGTAATCAAAATTGCACTAAAAAGGTTTCATATGTTATTCACAGGAAACCTTTACAATTCAAGATCAAAGTGGTTAAAGGGCTTTTAGATTTCTGACATTTTTTTTTTTTACATGAAAATGATTCATTTACCTCTTAGAAAATCAGAAGTTCACCTTTTCACACATACAAACCTGTGGGCCATATAAACTAAAGGAAATGAGCTGAGAAAATTAGTTTCTTAATGTTTTCATGGGATTTCTTTTTTTGACATCTGTCCTTTATACGAATGCCCTTGTGTGTGCATTTTCCTTCTCTAAAAGAAATTGAATGTCAGTCATTACCTACTGAACATATGTAAATGGTAATGCATCTGTTGGCCGTGTGTGCACTGGAGTTTAATGTGTGAGTATGTGCTAAGCCTGGCTGATCACATCTCTTACTAGAGACTCTTATAACAGAATATTGTATTAGCTCATCTAATTCAAATGTCTTTTGTTTTGTATCATTTGACACTTTGTGATTGGCTTGCTGGGGAGCAGAGAGAGATAGAGGGAGGGACGCTTAGAGACGCTTAAAGAAGAGACTGGAGCGGAGGAGACAAGAAAAGACGTGAGAGTGTGCTTCTTCATAACAGCTTGTCTGGAAACTGTACGCTATGTACAATCTACGAGTTTCCTTCTGTATTTCAACAGAATTTTCACTAAGTGAGCTGGACATGTGTGTAAGTGTGTGTGTTGATGTGTACCTTATGGGCTGATGCGTGTGGGTTAATGAAGAGCGGTAAATGAAATCCTTTATTGTGTTTGATATAATGTCAGCTTCCATTAGGGAAACTGGTGCTAGGAATGATTGCTAGACTATCGAGGCCAGAGGAGAGGTGCACTGTGTGTGAGTCTGTGAATGCATGTGTGTTACTGCATGCTTGTGTGCACACCCTAGGGCATGGCAGAAGCACAGAGTGTGTTCTGTAATTATAAAATCATTAGCAGGTGTCCAGAGGAGATATGAATATGACTGTAATCTGTCCCCACCCATGATGGAGCACTTGTCTCACACTGAAATGTCAACCTGTCTCAGCCAATACATTGGGAAGGCTTGCACATTTAAATTCAAAAGATTTAGCCCCAGCAACTATACTCAGTCATTGCATGTACCCCTATGTATGACAGCCTTTTATGTGTACCAGTCATTTTTCAGTCACTGTTGTTGCCCTGTGCATTATCTGATGAATCATTCATCAAGGTCTTGTTCACATAGATTTGAATTTTGTGCTTTAAAGGTTTTGACCTTTTCTTGAAAGAGGGTTATGAAGTTGAACTGCGCAACAGCAAACAAGAGATGAGTCTGAAATATCATTCAGGACAGATTGAAACACCCTGAACGACAGAGAACCTTAAAGTCAAACAGGCCGACAAAAGACACGCAGGCTTGTATCTGGTCAGACATGAAAATGAGCCGACATTGTAGCAATGGCAAGGAGACAAAGTCACATTGTAATCTAGAGCAGAGGGCTGGTTTCTATGGCAACAGTAGGCATCTAACCTACGTGCTGCTGCTTTTGCTGAAATCTGAAATTGGCAAGAGGAGGCAGGTATTGAGGAAAGAGAGATGGGAAGAGATGAAGATAAGACATGGCAGGGAGGAGGACGAGTGACGGAGCAAAAGGAGAAAGGAGGAAGCAGATCAAGATAAGGTTGAGGAAAGGAAACAGAGATGAGCTGGGGAAGATTGATGAAAGGGAGGGGCTGGAGATCATCAGCTGACCTCAGTGTTTGTCTCCCGTTTGGAATTTGTTGGTCCACTCAGCATGATAGATTTAATTTACTGATAACACTCTGTGTCAGGGGGAATTTCTCAGACTTTTGCGTATGTGTTTTGTGTGTGTATTCAGTCTTGTGCACACAAACACTGTATGAGTGCCTGTGTGTCCATTCAAAAGTACATTCTCATTGTATAGAACAGTTTTTTTCTTACTTTATATGTGTATGTGCCTGCTTCAGGGAGCTCAGTGTGGGATAATTGCTGGCTTCATGTTTTATCAGACATGTGTTTAACCCAGACCCAGAGCCCACAGAGACCTGTGACCAGCTGTAGCAGATGGCTGTTTCACCCTGGTGCTGTTCAGAGAGTTATGGTGGCCTTGAACTCGCCAACATGGAACCATCCTCTCTGTCCACGTCTGTGTGATCGGATGTTGGATGACCATGATCCACATGACTGTGCAAACTACCGTATAGTTATGTAAACCGGTTAGAAGTTAATCTATTTGCAATTTTTTTGTTTTATAACGTTGATACAAAGGCTTTGCACTATATGTGTAAAAGTGCAGGTTTAGTGCCATGAATGATGTGTGATTATGTGCCAAACAGTTATCCATCAGTGGAATCAGAATAAGATACATAAAGGCCTGTTTCAGCCAACAGCACACAAAACTTAAATGTCCTGGGGCTTCTTTCAAGGAGCTGAGAAATGATTTCCACCTTAAGGTTTTTGTATTTCCACTGAGGTCTAAGGTACAGGGCACATTGGGCAGATAAGAAAGGTGGAAATAAAATGGTAAAAATGCTCATACACATAGAATTTGTTTTAGCACTGAAAACCCCACCCAGTTGGTTCAAGGTCAGGACTAGGTATGAAGGGAGCATAATCTTTGTTTGGGCCCTGGTTCCTTCACTGGAAAGAACCCACCAACAGACTGTGGTTCCTGGAAAAGGTTCCTGCATTCGAAATGAAGCTTAAGGCATTACGAAATAAAACAGGTGACATTCAAAAGACAAACAAGCAGCAGAAGTTTGCTATGCTCTGTTGCACAGATTGTCTCACAACGGCAAAGAGAATTTTTGTCCTCTGGTATTTGATGATAATTCAGAAGGATGCCATCTAAAACTAGTTTAAGTGGTTAAAACTGTTCAGTTAAGTTTTAACTTTAATTTATTTCCTCTTTTTTATACTTATGGAAAGAGTAATAATAATGAATATATACAAAATATTGATGCAATGGTGCTTGAAGTTAAGCTTCACCTGTACTGAAGCTTCTCTTCATCTGATACTGCATTTTTTTACATGTATTATTTGTCTGGGTAAAGATGCCGGATGGTGTCCCTTGGGTGGGAGAAACTAAGCATCTATTTACAGGGAACAGTCTTCAATAATGAGTTGTAATGCTGCAGTATTGAGAGTAAACTCTTTATAAGAGACAGTCTAAGCAGGACTGGGCTTCAGATCAATCCTCCTAGCAGACACAACACTGTCTCTCTCACTCCATTTTCCCCTCTCTCTGAAGAGGCGCAGGCTATTTTTAGCTCTTCTTTTCCCACTACATTCTCCACCACCACCCATCTCTTTTCTCTCAATTCATCCCTTCATATCAGCCCGACCTGAGCCTCCATCCCTAACCTCCAACTTAACCCAGTGTACTCCCTGACCGATCTGCTCTGATCCCTCCACTTTGCTTCTTTCCTTCCATCCCCACTCTTGATCTCTTCAGAGCTGGAGGCAGAGGGTGTGCTGGTAAGTTGAGGTGATGTGTCATAGGGGAAGAATCTGCTCCTTCTCTGCCTTGTCATTTGTCATTTTTAAAGATACAGTCTGTGCCCTGTGTTTGGTGTCAGTTTGAGTTCTGATCATACTGATCTTCTTCACTGAGTTATCAGAGACTGAGTTGATCTCCAATTTACTGAAAAGCGCTAGGGACCAACCAAGACCTTGGTTATGATGTATTAAGGGTTTTTTATGCTTTAAAAAGTTTTTAAAAAATAGGGACCAACTGAGAGAAAAGATACATATACATGTAAGCATGTTAGATGTTAAATACATGAGAAGATGAAATAAAGATAGAAAAATTGTAAAGCTGAGAAAATAAGACTAAGTAGTATAAGCCTTAGGACACTTGAACAGAAGATTCTCTGTTAGCCTTCCCCCTCGTCAGACCGTGACCACAGCTCTTCCAGCGAGGGTGAGGCAGTCACTGTGATGCCCTTGAGAGCGCATCCTTGGCCAGCCTCCTCATAATAATGAGGCAGGCCACAGGGACGCTGTTTGCTGCATGCAGCCCCTGCCCACCCTCGCTCCTGCCTCTATGGGAGATAAGGACACCAGTTGAAAGGAGAAGAGGACACAGGAGGGTAACATCCTGGATAGGGGGGCGGATAAAGTGTGAAAGCTTGGTGGTATGAGGATGAATCTGGGGCTTCAGCTGGTGGCTGAAAACTTAATTGATTAATGAGAGTAAAATAGTTTAACACAATGGCATACATTTTCATTCTTCTCTTTTATTAATTTGCTTCTGTTTGGGGTTTTTTTGTTGCTACCCTCTTGTGAGTTTTTTTTTCCTGGGCTGAAAACACAAGCAGCTGAGGTTGATAAGACTCCCACAGAGAGTAAGATTTTGGGTTTATTCCGCTCTCACTGCAAACTATCTGAGCATGTAACATGGTGCCACATAAATACATTTTTCCACAGCACAAGGAAAGATTGAAAAACTTGTGTTGAAAAAAACACAAGTTAAGACGTGCCACATGTACCACATCTTATTAAAAAAATGATGCTCAGATGCCTTACATTCTTCAGTATCTCCTCGCTTTGTCATTACAGTCATTCCACATCACACTACCTCTCCTGTGTTCTGTGATGCTGATTATATTCTCATGCTGAACAGTATGATTGAATATAACCATGACTCTGATTTTCCACCACAGGTCGGGGTTGATATAGGCGCCGCTATATCTTCTCTCATCACCTTTCTTCTTACTTTTCTTTTCTGCACAGGAGAATGCCATTTCATACTACGATTCCAAAGCGGATTCAGACTATGTGAGTACAGTACGGACTGCTTCCCTCTCCCCCATCTGCCTGCCTTAACCTGCCAAATCTTGCCCGATCCACTTCCTACTCACCCCTTCCACCATTTCCTGCAAGCCCTCCCCATCCCTCCCCTTGGCCTACTCGGTGTTGATGCCTTCCCTCCCTCCGGTCATCGGATCTTGCACTGTCTGTGTGCATTAGTGAGGTGACACTGCTGTATGGTGAGTTGGTGTGATAGAACGCAGGCAGGCCGACATGCATGCAGCAGTGTACTCAGTTGTCCTCCCTGGTGTAGTTTCTGAAGATTTCTTTCTCTCCGGGAATAACTGTTAGAGGCCAAGCTGAACTGCAGGGTGAAGGGCTACATTCTTCAAGACACATCAGACCTTAACAGTGGGGAAGAATTTCTTTCATGCATGTCATTCACAATAAAGAATATAAACAGCATTTTCCCTCAGAAAAACGCCACAAGTCATTGGTCTCATTCTGGTTGCAGCCTGCAGTTGCTCCTCAGGATAGGCCGCTCTTGGAACCCACATGGGCTGATTTATTTAGTTTCAAGGAGGAGTGCAAGAATCCCTTTTAGATCTCCAGAGCACAAAAAAGATGGGAAAGAGAATGAGAAAGTGAAACAGAGGAGCAATAAATCATGGTGTGATTTTCTCTTTGTGTATGTCACTCTCGTGATTAATGACGCAGCGCTTTAGGGCCTGTCAGCACATCTAATTGGAGAATATCGGTCATCATTAACATGGCACACCGAGGCCGAGCCAGCGACACACCTTTGACCTTCACATCGCCAACCCTAACCAACGACAGAAGTCAAGAGGAGGTCATTCTTCTCTGAAACCCCACCAGTAGCCAACCAGTAGTTCCCCTTTCCTGCTATCCCTCAATAACTCTGTTCAGTAAAGCTCTGCTGCTCAAGTAAAATCGTTTACTATTAGGAGGTTGTCACACGAAATTAGTTTCAAGTCAAGGTAAGTCTATGGCAGGTTCTTTATCCTCTTGTGCGCCATACCCTGTTAATTTCTCCTTTTGTGATTGTACCCTTGATTTAAAAGTGCAATGTGATGTGCTAAAGCATGTCTTATGTTCATCCCTGTGTTGAGGGGGGAAGAGCTTTTTTTGGGTCACTTTCAGGTTTATTCGACAATCTTCAAGCCTTCTCTTGTACTAATCAGACAGAAGGATTTTTCTGAAAAGTGGTGTTATCTGCATATATGACTTCAATGTAGGATTGATCAAGGATTAAATTGTATGTATTTTTAAAAGGCATACCATGTGGATAGAGTCTAACATTTGTTTCAGCAAAGATCAATCGACAACATCTGGGTAAACAAGAAGATCTTCTTTGGTCTGCTTTTGCCACCTTTTTTAAATGCAGTACATTGATCTGTCTCATAGAAAAAATATTGTCAGTCATAGCTCTAGGTAATAATTTACTTGTAGAAAAGCCATCAAAAGCATAAAATATATTATTATGAATCTGATTATTATACTGTTCAATCAAAATAGATTTTTAGTGCTTTTCTGCTCTTTTCAAGTTGAAACTACGTGCTAAATTTTTTAAACAGCTACTTATCAAAGTCCCCATTTGTACAAACTAATCCCTATTTGTTTTGAAGGACTATATCTCTGCTACAGAATTGGTCCTTTCTTTCATTTGAACACACACACACAGGGTCAAAAGTGACATGTTACTGGTAAGACCTAGTCTGCTGAGGGTGAGAATTAAAGAAGCTTCGAAATGTCATCTCTGGCCTCTTCAGCCTTTAATTAAACCTTGAGAAAGGGGAGATAAAATTAACAAATTGGGTAATGAATCGAGCAAAACAGGTGGTGGATGGCTGAGGAAAATGAACCAATCAGTCTTTCTTGTGTGGATTTATTCAGCTTCTAATTAGACACTGCCTTGGTTAATTATGATTGTGCTCTTCTTATAGAGGAAAGGGGGGAAAAAAGCTTGAAACCTGACACTGACAGAATTAGTGTCACACTGAGTGATAAACAAACACCTTATCCTCAGAGATAGTGCTGTTTAAAAACCAGCAGCCCTATCCTTATCAGCTTAACTATTACTGGATAATCTTGAACAGTGTTTTGTTTGCCTTGGAAGTCAAAACTAAAAGCTTGGAATGACGTCATAACCGAGTTGACCATGTTCCAGTTGGAGGATGGAACACCAGCAGCATTTGGTCATTGTAGTACTAACTTACCCAACCTATTATAAAGAATGCAAGCCTATATATCAAAGCATTATGTTCTATTTTGTCTTTCATCACCTATTTTGTATTTTGAGGTTGTGGTATGTTTGTATAAAATCTGGCTCGAGGGGAGTCTTTCTAGTTGATTGTTTTTATAGTAAAAACTTTAATATTTCAACTTTTTAGTTCAAATCAAACTCATCATCAAACCCTTTAAAGGAGCATAGCGCAAGTTCTAGCTTTTTTCCAGAAGTTTGCCCCCTCTGGTGACAAGTGGAAGTGACGCCAATGTTGTGCACGCGCATGGGCCCCTTCGACTGCATTGGGCTTTGTTTACCTGCTCTGCACTCAGTCTGAGCCCGGAGTTAGATGCACGAACTATAAAATCAATTTGGCTAGATTAGATTATTTCACTGATAATTGTTTTATATTTTCAATGTCAAGACGACGTCTTCATCGACCAAGGCAACACAGTGGTTTGTGTTGAGAATATTAGTTTATTGTTAGTGCATCTAGAAATTTGTAAATATGGCCTGATGAATCAGCAATCGCCCGAAATGGGTACTCAGCCTACGGCCTTGTGCCTACGGACTAATCACAGCCATGACGATATAAGAGTACAACAGCTTGCACCAATAAATAAATAAATAAAGCATAGCATAGCCACGAGCCTTTGTTAGCTTGTATGCTAATGGTGGGGTTAGTGTTACATGCTAAAAACTTAGCATTGCAATATTATGTATCCTGATTGCCGTCATACATATCACATTTACCATTTTAGTAAGAAGAAAGCCAGCTGAGGGTCCCGTTTTATTCCCAGAGCAGATCGGAGCTCCCTCCTTTTATGGAAAGCTGCTCCGATGTTGACTCTCGTTTTACTCCTGCAGCGGTCAGACTCCAGTTTGGCCTTTTTTGTCACACTACACTTGAGGCCACCGGTCTGTTGTCATCCATTTTTAGTCGTCAGTGTTGTCTTATGGCGGCAGAGTACACAATACAGTACTGGCAGCGGACAGGTTAACGAGCACCAGGTTGCCTCTGAGGTTTCGAACCTGAATCCCTCTCATTGAGCATGCAAAAACGGTACTATAGAGGCAACTGCAGTGAATAGAGTTTGGCTCATCCTACACATCAGGCAATTGTAAGACGATATTGGGGAAACAAAATAATAGTATTTAGCATTTAAACTTGTGCAATGCACCTTTAAAAGAAAGAAAGAGAGGGAGGAAAATCAAGCAGAAAGAAACAATGGTATTGCCACACTGTTAATGCTGACAGAGTTTAAGGCCCTTGTACAGAAAATGGGATTTATGGTGATACTTTTAATCTGTCATGCTGATGCGCGGGCTTACTCTGCCCTCAAGCAAGGCATATAACAAAGATTAATCACATATGATCCATGCAGTCAGTCACTGACTCGCTTCCTCTCGCTTCCATACATACAGTAAATGTGTGTGTGCTTGGAGAAATACAAGTACTTGTAGATTACGCTCACATATGCAGTCATATTTTTAGACAAGCACACATTTACTCCACCTTACTCTTCGATTTAAAGGTAGATCGGAAGATTGATTCTCCTAAAGTTACTATCTCACACACACACACACACACACACACACACACACACACACACACACACACACACACACACACACACACACACA
>JBBBVU010000003.1:22031937-22059447 GCA_037177055.1 Atherinosoma microstoma
TTTATTTATTTATTTATTTATTTATTTATTTATTTATTTATTTATTTATTTATTTATTTATTTATTTATTTATTTTGGGTGACATTGTGAATTTAAATTCCTTGAAAAAATTAGTTCCAATTTACTGTCAAACCTTAATACATGTGTTCTCTTTGTGTGTTATCCTATAGCCCCCGTCATCCTAAATGAATTAAACTGGACCCAAGCACTGGAGAGGGTCTTTATTGAAAACTGGCGGGACGACAACTCTTTGCGCTGGCAGGTGTTTGGCAGTGCCACAGGAGTGACACGGTACTACCCAGGTAGGCTGCAGGGGACTGGGTCAACAGTCTGCATTATAACTCACAGCAAGATAAAGTCCAAATTGACCCTAGGGGGCCCTAACTGCAGGACATTGGCAATTTCTTATCGGGTGGCTGTACAAGTAACTCAATAGACAGAATGAAATTATGATTACTTTGATCTAATCTGATCTAAAATATCCTACAGTGCAGAGTTTGACCTGTAACTTATTTTCTGTCTCTCTCCAGCCACTCCATGGAGGGCACCCAACAAGATTGATCTGTACGATGTCCGCAGAAGACCATGGTAAGTGACTTTATCAGTAACATGAGTCCATAAGGTGTGTAAATTTAGATTGTGTAATATAATTTTAGTAGTTAATACCTTTTATAATATTAGAAGACTGAAGATTTTGAAACATAAGTGGTGAAAGCAGGAATGATGCTGGTATTGTCCTGTTGACTCATGCGCCAACCTTACTCCCTTACCTTGTGAAGATATACATATGTAATCTAGATGCTGATGGACATTACTCTTACATATCTAGTCTCGAATATTACTTGAAAGTTCCTAAATCCATAACTGATTTTAATGATATTTTGTTTATGTGTGAAAAATTGGATGTCATGCTGATTACTGTCATTATTATTGTTATTGTTACTGGTATTAAATTCAGTTATTGTAGGTGGATCTACTTTATCAAACACATAGCCACAGCTTCATCTGGGCACAGAGCTATAGCAATACTTTTTCCGTATTTTTGCCTCTGTGAGTTCCTTCAAATATTTAGAATTCTGATCCTCCAATTTGCGTAGAAATGTATTAATACACCTTTTTTAACATCAATAAAGAGTTCTACCATCTCTTCTAAACCCCCTGTGACATGTATAATAAACCCTCATCTGGACAGATGTGATTACACACGGTCTCAGACATTGTTTGATCTCAAATAGTATATTTTCATCTAAAGTGCTTGCTGCTGCTAAGTTGGGGCACCCGATATCAAGGTTTTAAAAATCTGTTATCCTAGAGTGCTTGCACGTGTTCGTCACAAATCAGACAATTCACATCAAGGTGCGATGGTCTGTTTGAGCAGTAAGAGCAGGTTTTTCTCAAAGCAGATCAATAAATCTAAACATCAGCACGAGCAGTAAATTAAAAATGTTGAAATGGCAGAGATATAACTTTTCACTGCAACACCTGTGCTGTAGCTCAGCTCTGCCCTGCTGTCTTGGAACTGTGACAAACTGTGATCCGTTCTGAGTCTAAACACACACTGTGAACACCTTCAGATTTTAATTAGTCTATTATAATGGAGGCAACAGTGCGTGTCCATTTGCCTTTTATTGTTATATTGAAAATAATTTGGTCTTTTCATTTTTATAATCTTTATAATTATTTTCCAAGTAAAAAAGTAAAAGGCAACATTTTTATCATTTAAGAGGAAGGCTGTTTGAATATTGCTCCATTTACAAGAAAACAGCTTTAACTTTTCAGTCCAGTCAGTATTCCTCTGCAGTTTTTATTTTCCTCTGTGGACCTCATGTGCTCTTTCCGGCTCAGAGTTTAAAAAGAATATTGCTTAATGAAATAAGAAGCATTTTTTTCTCAATAAATGATTATTTGCAAAACTTGCAGTGAAACATGGTCAGAAAGTCGGGCTGGAATGAACAACCTGGTTCAACCAATTCACCCCTTTCACCCATGCTTCCTGTCCACCTTTCTTCTTACAATCTACCTGCAACTGTCACATTGGCTTTGTGGTTGCCCTGTCTGTTGCCTGGTTACAGGTTGGAGTGAACTGGACATAATCATGACAGCAATGTTGATTAGACCTGACCCCATTTTTCATCTCGGTCTTCATCCAGCTCAAATTGAGTGGCTGTTTGAGGTCAGGCCAATCTGGCAGATGAAGTCAACAAGCTCAGAGTAAATAAACTAGACAAACAAGAGTAGGAGAGCCTGTGATTTGTGTTTTAAGGTTGTATGAACTCAAGTTCTCAAATCTGAAATCTGAATAACATGACAAAGGCTGAATGTGGCAATAATTAATGGTAAATTGAAGTCAGTCACAAGTAAAGTTAAAGGTACAGTCATGGAAAATGCTCCTATCCATATTAACCAGTGCCTTATAAATGTATTTAATACAATATAACTGAATATCCTAACAACATTGGTTTAGATTCCATAACAATACTGTTAAAAAGTGCTACTTTGAAATCAAATACAAGGTGAACATTCATTAGATAAAAATCCCACTCTTTCACAGTGCAACGATTAGGTTGTGCTGTGCTCTGTGGGTTAAAGAGAGACAGAATAAATGGATCTTCGGTGAATTCTAAATAATTTGGATTCAGGGAAAGATTTTCAGTGTGAGAGTAAATGCACATTGTTTTTGAGGTGACATCTCAGTTTCCAATTACACTACAGAAAATGTTCTTTAGTAAGATAAAAATGTTCAAATCTGTTGCCTAACACCTCAGTGTTTCTACAACCATGATACTAACAAGGTGTTCCCTGACAACTTAATTAAGTGAACAGCAGACAAAAGTCTCCCTTGTGTTGCACTGTCACTTAAGGCAACACTATGAACATGTAAAATGCTCTAAACAAATTCTAGTATGCAGAAAGACAAGTTAAAACATTGATCCTGTCTGCGATCTGTCAGCTCAATTTCTGAAGAACACCAGAGTTTAATTCTCTTACAAGTGTTGTGACTGGAAGACTCTTGCTGGAGACAGGAAGGAACAAAGGATGAAAAGGATGAGAGGGGCTGCCAAACGGCAACAGCATTTGTGATGAGGTTAGACAGAGGAAGAGGTGTATTTTTGTGCAAAGGGACACCTTGTCACCTCCCTGGTCCTCCATGTTTGTCACTGTCATTTTGTTGAGCTTTTCCTCATGTTGGAGTCTTAGACATTCCTGTATCCTGTTGCTTAGCAACGTGTGCGGAGCTGGGTGGTGGGGCTGTGGAAGGCAGTGTCATGATGTGTCAGGTCAGACTTGTGTGATTATAGTCTAACATGCTGTCTCCCTGACTGACGTTCTCTGGAGAGGTCAGCCAATCACGTGCTTTCGAAAACCGAGAGCTTGGGTTAGGTAAGCCCATCAAGTGTACCTCTGTCACAGCAGTAGGTACAAGCATCCATCATAGGGAGAGTGGCACAAATAACAACATAAGCAGTTACATGAGATGTTAAGATGAACATCCCTTATGCATCGATAGCATAAAATTGAAAACTAAAGGTGAATTTCCCGTACTTTTAACTTGTAGAAACGTACACTGCAGTTATTTGATACTTGTCTCTTCAAGATTAAATTTTGACATATCTTTAGGCAAAGATTACTGTCCATATCAACCAAAATTTTTTGTAAGGAGTCATTTTTTCTGAGAAATGGAGTTTGTCAATAAACAGGAATGTAAGACAATTTTATAACTTTAACATGTACATGTATGTAATGTCAAGCTGTAGGTTAGCAAAGTAATGGAATATATTAAAAATTTTAGTCTATGTAGGCAGAGAGGATATGTAGCAGCCACAAAACCTCACCAGTTTGATGTATCACAGACTTGTAGTTTTACTGGGCCAGACTGATAGTAGCATGGCTGACTGGGCCAGAGCTGACCAGGTGGTCCTTCAAACAAAGGGGGAAAAAAACAAAGAAGGAAAAAAATCGGGGTCCGCCTGCCTCTACAGATGGGTTTTTCCCCCTTCTGCTCCCCATCAACATCCTCGGGAAAATTAATGGTCCAGTCAACACACTTAATTGTCTCCAATCACTCTGACATTAATTATTAACATTGTCTATTATAACGTCTGTTCATTTAATCAGGGGAATCAAAGCAGAGGGTAATAAAAGGCAAAGAAGAGGAGAATGTAAAAAGGCGAAGAGAGGAACAACCAAAGACAGGCATGGAGTCCTGTTAGCCAAGCGTTGCAAAGATCCCATTACCTCCCAGGTTTACAACAGCATGTTGGCTATATCACATATTGATTTCTTCAAAAAGTCAATCGAATCTCGTTATAAATATTATGATTGCTGGTCAGTTTCTTGAAGCTGAGGCTCCTTTAAACATTACACCCAATATCCACAGCCATGAGCTTTGTCTGGTGCTTTCATTTTCTTCACTCTGCTTCAGCTGCAAGCTGAGTCAGAGGACCGTATTGTTCTTGCTGCTGAAGGTGACACAAGTTTGACAAGTATTAGATTACGCAAAGGTGTAAAGGCACATCAGGATTGTTGTGATTGTCATTAAGCAATATGAATGGTTTATTATCAAAAGGAAGTTGGGGAAATATGAACTGAAATATAACTTTATCTTCGGCATAACCAAACATATGGAAATGCAAATCTTGCTAGCAACACTACCAATAATCAACACAAAGTGGAATAAATAAGCGGCAGACAACATCTCTTTCTCCTGCAGGCTCTCTGGGAGCCGTCCTCCTATAGTTTTATCTTAATTCAATCTTTATTCGCCTGCCACATCCACAGGAGCACTAAGAGAGCAGCAGTCCATAAAATAATAAGACCATCAGCACAATACAAATCCACACACATACACCACCACCACTCACTTTATCTTATATACAGTTCTCTCATTATCCTGTGGTTAGTTTTCTCACATCGCCTGTACATGAGGCATTTTTATCAAAGCTCCCACTATTAGGAAATTCACACAAAGGAAAATGTATTGTATATTAACCAGTCATTATATATTAGCACCATACAATGTGGCCAGTAAGTACAATTCACATCAGAAAACAGTGGAGCATCAACACCCTCTGGACTGCTGCTAATACATAGAACACAAAGCTTTTCTTGCCAAGCATCTCCATGTTTCATGTTACATTCAGCTTTTGCATTTCTCTGAAATGTATGTTGGAGAGATTCCTGCAATTTAAATTTAGTGCACAACACTTTTTCAAATGGGTCAGGGTGCAGAAACACAATCTCCTGAGAGAGTTAGCCCCCCCCCCCCCCCCAGCACAGTTAATGTATTGATTTTACAGTGCTGTACCATGATAAAACTATTTCATGAATTCCAATGAGACACTCCTTTACCGGACTGTTACAAAGGAACAAAATACAATCATCACAACAAGGAAAATGTTGTGTTCACTGCTTGTATAATGCATTTCTTTTAGATTTATTTGTGGAGGGTTGGCAGTGTTGAAAATGTGTGGTGGCTTTGAATATTGCTGCTTTAATCTACTCTCCCTTGGATACTCTATTCCACCTCAGTGTAAAGACGATACCCCAACAGCACACACATATCAAGCTTTATCATGATCGTATATATTGTCACACAAATATTTGTGATGTTGTAAACATGTTTATATCATGACATAAATGATGAATATTATCGCTCTGTGGTATTTTATGGTCATACGAGCCAGTATTGCAAGTATGCACAGACTTGTGTTTCAATTTATTTACTTGTTACAAAAAATAAAAAATTACCACTTACAATTGTATACTTATGATGTATACTCCCATTTATTAAAAATATATTTATATTTAGCACAAAGGTTTGCTTAATGATAACTTAACTTACAGTCAGTGAGTTTTATGCTTTATTAACCTTTATTGCTATTGATTGTTTATTTGAACTAACAGTCTCAAAATGAAAACAGAATCATTTCAGGGACATCTTTGTGCCTATATTGTGATTTTGTTAACAATTAAAGCTGATGACAAAGCAAAACTTTTTTCTGAGACAGACCGTAGAGCATTTGTTTCTCAACCACAAGGTCAGTGGTTTGATTGGCAGATATACTGAACATTCACTTTTGACTGATTGTACTGAACTGTTTTCACTGTTAGACTCAGAAGTGGAGTTTTAGGTTTTGTAATTATCATGGTTGGTTGGTTGGTTTGTCTGTTTGCATGATAGACTTGCTTGAAAAAAATACTGGAGGTGGACCATGGCCCAACTTTATGATTTCAATCCAAATCTGAATTCTAATATATTTTAAATTCAACCATAGTTAGAAATAAAGTCCCAGATGGTTTTTGTCTATCCTCTCAATTAAGCTTATCAAAGAAAATGAGAGCTCACAAATCATAATGTGAAATGCAATAATGATATTTGAAATAAGAGACCATCGGCAGTATTAATGGTTCTCTGTCGGTGGAAAAATATTCCTTGTAACTTTTAGTAAGTGGACAGAAAAGCCATTGGCTGAGATGTTGAGTCTGCTGGACGATGGTTCTGTCACAGGAGGACAGAATGGGCAACAGGGCTCTGTTCGGCATCAGCCAGGCCCACCTGCTTGTCACCTGGCCTTGGCATGCAGGAGACTGGGTAATGACAGGGAAGGAATGGCATCAGTGGGCAGAATCTGAGAGGTAATTACTGACTGGAATCCATGCAGAAACAACACATCTGGATCCATGAGTCAAAATGTGGAGAATTATATACTGATGCTGGCCTTGATTCATGATTTATATCTGTCAGAACAGTGTTATTAGCCCAGATACTGAAAATCCTTGACTCCATCCGACTCCCTCTGATCCTAACATTCTTTGCTCAGAGGCTAAATATACTCGTACTTCAGGCAACAAAAAAAAAAAAGAGAAAAAGAGGGTGGTGCTCATACACCAAGACAATCTGGGTGGAAGATCAGCCATGGCAGCATTATAGCTCCAACTCCATCCTGACTCATGTGATGCTCTTCCTTACTCCATCACAGCTCATACATTCTTCTTAAACCCCATTACTGCTGATCAATGCTGCCTCTTTCACAGTTGCAGAGAAATGATCTGCTTGAAAGTAATATTTTCTCAGCATATTTTAGGGCTAAAGCTTGCACAGTTTTCCATTGTGAGATTTTTACATTGGTGGAGCTAAAGATGACCCATAATGACGGAGTAATAGAAGTCTGTATAGCTTTATAATTAACATTTAGCCCCTTCAAAATAACTTGAAGTGCCATTAAAGGACCATTCTCCTCGATGAGAAATAGACTGACCGCAGAAGTTAATGAAATCCTGCAGTTGGTCTGTGAGCATCAGCTGCACCAAATGACCCTCCTTCAATCTCCAGACGAGGTGACTCTGTCCATGAGCCGGAGGGAGTTGAAACGTGGGCCACATTCTGACTGAGCTTCAGTCCTGCATCGATGATCACTTTCACAAACCCTGCCTGCTCAAAATAAAGCAGCCCCCGCAGTGTAGAGTCTCGGGTCTGTCCTCTTCTCCCTCACCGCCTCAAATTAAGATTTCAGTAATTAAATTGATAAGTCATACATGCCTACATGCCTCATGGTTCCAGACTTGAATTCTTTTACCATGTAGTTGTGGGGGGCTGTGGAAGTTTTACCTTTGATGTGGTATTCTTTATTATTGAAAATAATTGGATTCTCACACCCTTCTTCTCTCTCTCATACACACACATACATTTTGCCTATATTCACTCTGGGCATGCTCAGTCAATCGACCTCTCATGAAGCAGTGTCTGCTTCATCTGAGGTTTTCATTTTCGTTTTCAGCAAAGCGGGGCCCAGGTTGTGTCTAAATGAAGTGGATCAGAGCAGCCCAGGCAGTGGGCTAAGAGATGTCACGGGTCAGAGGTCATTCTGCAGTTTAACGTGGTGCCTGCCTGTGAGTGGGCACATTGAAACTCATGGCAGTCGTGAAGCCAACAGGGGCCTCATTGCTGTACCTCCATATCAGCTTGGCCGAACATGAAAAAAGAGCCTCTTTAGCCCACAGGCAGCTGGCTTCCCTCCACACTCAGTGGAACGTCTGATTATCAGCAGAAAAAGACCCCTGATGATTACTCTGCCTCTGCCTAAGACGGCTGCTAACTGCTTGCCTGCTCACTCCTCAGAATGTCAAACTAGTGCTCACATCTGAGACCACCCCAACCCCCCCACCCCATCTCAGTGGGCCATTGAAAAGACTGCTCTGTCCATCAATCTCAACTCACTTTATATCAGTGGAAAATGTGAATTTAATTGCCACTGGAAGAGACTGAGGGGTTATTTCGATTTTCCTCTGTATGTCATCCTCTATCAACATTGGGCAGATGTTATGAGTGAACCTCTTCCAGGACACAAGTTATGTGGCGTGCTAGATCTGTGGCAGACACACAACCACAACAGATCTATCTCAGGAGTTGCTTTGCTTTTGAAGTACAGTTATTTGAAGCAGCTTGCCCCTCTTTTCCACAACAAAGGGATCACTATTGTAAATAATCTATTTGACACTCAACTGATAAGTCTCCAAGGGAACAGAGCATCAGTTGCCTTATTTTACTAAATTACTTAGGTCAGCACAGGCTCTCCATTGCACAGGTCAGCGGTACTTAGGCTGCCCCTTGGTCATTTATTATATTTTGATGACAAAACACAATTATGAATCTCAAAATGCATTTAATAGAATAGAGTTTTGTTTGTTGAAATAATTATCATCATAACTATACACGGAGGCAGGGTCAAAGTGTTGGCAAGTTTGATTTGACAAAACCTATTTGATCCATTTATTTATTCTCTAAACGCATTTTATGTTGTTAAAGAATATAAAGTCTCAACCTATCGACAGCATATCAATGTAAAAGAAAACAGAACAAAAATGGGATTCAGCCCCATTAAGTGACGCTTAATTAAAATATGATTTAAATCAAAGTTGACCTGAAAACGGCTATCTAACATAGCATTTAGTGACTTTATGCTGTGTTACTGATCTGTTATGTCAAAACAGAGACAATTTCAATCAGATTTAAGATGCACATTTACCATAATACTATATGAAAATCAAACCTATTTTTTTTATTGAAGACAATTCAGCCCTTGTAAAAACTCAGAGCAGAGTTTTTGGCTCTGATTTACAGTTGTTTTAATCCTCTGATGATAAAGTATTAAAGATGTTTTTCTATCTCAAATTTCTCATGCCTTTCAGATCCATAACAAAGGGCATCCTTTAACTGGGGTTTACAGATCAGTGCAGGTCATTGTACTAAATTTGCCGATACGTACTTAGACCATGAACTCGTAATTACATTGGCTTGTGTAGTAATTATTCAGAGTAGGCCCTGTTATTCAATAAAAAGTACTATCTATGTTGAAGTCAGCTGACAGCAGCTGTAGCCAACACTGAAGTATATAACAACTTATTAAACTCTTCTAAGCACATAAGCCTTTTCAGCATTCTGTAGCTTAAGTAGGCTCAGCCATGGTTGCTCCATATTATCATGGCTCAGCTCATCCTGACACTGCCTTCTTTCTTTAGTGCAATTTTCAGAGATTATGCACAGAAATTAAAGGTTATGCTTTTACCTCTTTTATGTAGGTATATCCAAGGTGCATCATCTCCAAAGGACATGGTCATCATTGTAGATGTGTAAGTATCTTGCTTCTCTTTCATCTTGTCCTCTTGACTAGATAAAACCTCCCCTACAAAGGGCACTAGTGCCACCTGTTGGTCTAAGAAAAAGTTAAAGTTGGAAGAAGATTGTCTTCCAACCTTCAAACCTCATTCTCATGCTGACTGTTATCTCACTCATATTAATCAAACCCTTTTTTTGGGGGGGAGGGGGTTAATTTCTCTGTCATTGTCATAGAATTTCTTAGTGAATGAAATGATCAAACCAGTGCATTATAGCTTCAAAAAAAGCATAGAAACATGGATGAATTTTTGCTTCTTTTCCGCAGGAGTGGAAGTGTCAGTGGACTTACCCTCAAGCTCATGAAAACCTCCGTAATGGAGATGCTCGACACCCTATCGGACGATGACTATGTGAATGTGGCCAGGGTAAGTAGAAGCTTACAGATCGTGATTTACAATTAATGATACAAATCACTCCTGAAAGCGACATTATTACAAATATTTGCTGTTTTCATTAAGCAGCTGGTAATCAAGCACGAAGTCTATGAGCGGCACAGTGGGCTCTTTCTACTCCCAGTTGTTTGCTTGTAGTTGAAACAGTGCACTTCCCTCATTACGGTTTATTTGCTCTTCCTGCATCGTTGTTGTCTGTGAAGGTTTGTGCCCATGTGCCTTTCACTCTCTGCTGATTACCAGGTTTTCTGTTGAGACTATTATGTGGGGAAATATTATTATTATTTCTATTTTACAGGACAGATAACACACAGTCCCACAACTCACAATCCCACACACACACACACACACAAACATATCCACTTGCTTGGTATGGTGGCTCTGTTTGCAGACTCTCTCCGGTAATCCTTCATAATCCATTGCTTTTAGCCACTATATGCCCCTAAATCCCATCTCTAAGAGCAAGAAATGAGCATGGTAATCTGGGTGGGAACACATCTGATTGTCACTACTATGTAGCTTACAAAAGCCTGCTGTGAATTATTTGCACATATTAGAAAAAAGAAATTTAACAAGTTAAAACATACCAAAAACAATAATTAAACCCCATCTTATGTGTCCTTATGAAAAAACATGACCTTTCCTCTGATATCATTAATTGCAATAATAAAGATTAAAGCTTTTTGTACAGAATATAATAGTTATAGCATAGTTGATATTTCGTTTCACAGCTACTGCATTTCATAACATTTGACATCGTGACACTGTGTTAATATTGACTCTGAATACATTAGTGTGTTCGATTTCTTTGTGGGTTTAAATATGAGACAACGCTAGCTCCCACGAGAAATGTCAGCTTTTCTCACACATCAGGTTATACAGCAGTCTGTCCTGAAAATGTCAGTAAAATCTAAAGCTGACCTTCAAAAATAAACAAGATTTGAAGTAACCATTGGTGCTAATGTTGTTATCATGCTTGGACACTGCTTACAAGAAGATATGTGTACACTACACACACAACCATGCACACACAGACACGTGGATATACACACCTTTAGGCTAATTTGGTGGATGAGATGAGACAGATAATATTACCTTGGCTGGGTTTCCGTTCAGTGTATTGCACTGGTGTTTCAGGTGCACCTGTTCTTTGTGGGGAAAGTTGTAATTACTGCTGTTTACTGCCAGGCGGAGAGTAGCGGGGCAGCTTGCATCTGCACACACCCACGTCTGCATCCTGCCTCTGTGAACTACACACACACATATCATAAAGGAAACACAGATATGCATAGTTGAACACACTCCTAATTGGCAAATTTGTCTGTGTTTTTGAAATAATTTATACTTAGATGCGTGTCTTCCTTTGTCTCCTTTCTAGTTCAATGAAAAGGCTGATGCTGTCGTTCCATGCTTCAGAACTTTGGTCCAAGCCAACGTTCGTAACAAGAAAATCTTCAAGGAAGCCGTCATGCATATGCAAGCCAAAGGAACCACTGATTACAAATCTGGCTTCACGTTTGCTTTTGAGCAGCTTCTCAATGTAAGAACCGACAAGCTTTTCCCGGCAAAGGCAGTTCTGGGGTGCATCGTTGTTTCTGGGGCTGATGTTAATGTCTAATCCAATTAATTGAACTGGATTACAAGGGGATGACACAGGGTTAACAGTGAATCCCTCAGGTTTGCATTTGACACTTCCAGAGGGCTGTCATTTTTAATAGTAAGTCTGATCATAACTGCTGTTGCGATGAAGTGTGGATAACTTTTGCAGCAACCAACACAGTGGTGAGGTCTATCAGCGGCAGGCTTCCACGTGCTCTCGACACAGGTGCTGCCTCGGCTCCATATGCTGCTGCGCATTTTAGGAGGCTGCCACCCTAATGGGCTCTGATGGGATGATTGATGAGCGTAGCCCAGAGGAGATCAGCCACAGACGCTTTATATTCCTCTGGTGGGCTTGGAGGCATGGAGCCAAGTATCCTCCCTTTTGTCAGTCGAATGAGAAATAAAAAGGCCCCTTTAATCGATGTCTGCAGCAGACTCGCTGAAATGATTGGTGGCAGAAGCACAATAAAAATATGTAATTGTCGTAATATTATTTATCTTTATTAGAATCTTGTCAGATTGGCATGCCGCTGGCCTGCATATCAAAATCAAAAGGAGAAGCAGCCAAATTTAAAGCTAGAATAATGTCATATACTTGAGGTTTAATCCTAAATGTATGCAAATATGATGTAGCTTGTGCCTGCCAACTAAGAAATCTATAAATGTGTAATGAAGTTCTAAAAATGAAAGATAAGACGGGATTAGATGGCTCCGTAACAACAACATGAAAGGAGATAAAAGAAGAATGTATATGTATTCAAAGGGGAACATATTTTTCTGTAAACCTCAACCTCCACAACATTAAAGTGTGTGACAAGAGCTAAACAAGCAATGATAGGAAACGGTGGAGGTCACTCTGTGTAAACAGGATTCACTTTTGCTTTTTGTACAAATATTTAATCATTTATTATCCTCTGGCATTATTACTTTTTATCCATGTATTTTCTCTAACCTGCATCCCCACCTTTTTTCTTTCTTTGCTGTCCTCCTTGTTTGCCACAGGAGAGCAGTGCCCCGAGGGCCAACTGCAATAAGATGATAATGATGTTTACAGATGGCGGGGAGGATCGTGCACAGGATATCTTTGAGAAGTACAACTGGCCAAACAAAACAGTGAGTGTGTAACCATAATGCTGTTATCTGTCCATTGATTCTGCCAGCCAAAGAAACCATGCATGCAGGAGTCCCTTTTCCCCTTCCAGTTTACACTGTTTTTTGCCGACTTTGTCTCATTATAGCACAGGCAGTTGTGTTAGTCAGACCGTCAGACATGCCAAGCACTCCAATCTGTGCACACTGTGTCCTTTCCAAGCTTTCTTCACTTCCACTTTTGTCAGTCTTTTTTTGAATCTTGTGATTCATCTCTTTAGTCTTCCTTCTGCGTTTTTCCTTCCCTGTAGATTTGCTTCTCATTCTTCCTATCTTCTGTCTCTTTTGTTGTTTAGCTGCCTGTGTTAACAGCTCTGACCTGCTGACTAATTAGCCTTTTTTATCAGAGCCTTTAATGATACAGCCATTAATCTACTAGTTTGTGTCTTTGTTCATGTCTTGTTGTCAATTCCACCCCTTCATTCCTCCACTTCACAAGCCAACTAATATTAATTATAATATTCATTACTGTCCAGCTCCCTCATGACTATGGAGGACCAGGAGAGTCATCGAAAAAGCAATACAGCATTTTCATGATGGTTAATCTATTGTGAAATAAGAATATAGATTACTAAACATAGTTTCAAATTCAACAATTAATTAATATAAAAAGAAATCAAATTTCCAAAGCATTTTGTAATTGCACAATTAGAATGGAATTATTAAAGAGGAATTACATATTGTATTCATTAATTCATTATGAAATCCTGTTATTTGAAAATGCATTTTCACATCCTTTTTCTAAAAGCAGAATTAAATGACACAATTCATAAATTTGGTTAGAAATACCTTTCCATATCATACATTTAAAAAAGATACTCCCTTTTTCATTTCCATTTTCTTTTTCCCCTCGCATTTTCAAATCCTTTCTCCTAATGCATTTCCTAAATGGTTTACCATCTTCTTTTAGCTTTTCTGTGACTCTCTTGGACCCTGAACACGCTGAAAACCAAGTTCAACCAATCACAGCCACTTCAAGTTGTGGTCCACGTGCTACTCCAGCTCTCTCATTGGTTAGATATTAACACTTGGGTCTCAACAGCTAGCTAACAGCTAGCTAATCGCGTTGACAGTACAGATCCTGATAATACAAATACACTGTAAGGAGAAAGCTGCAGAATAGTTGAAACTCTGAAGCATCCACACAGCATTCAGAAGATGATTTTCTGTTCAAGTTTCATGTGTTTTCTGTCTTGTTACTTCGCTTAATTGGCGAAGTAACAAGTCAAAGACGCAAGTCTGATTGACTGACCAATGAGAGAGCTGGAGTACCACGTGGGGTACAACGTGGAGCGGCTGTGATTGGTTAAATTTTGTTTTCACTGCTCAAGGCCCAGAAGGGTCACGGAAAGGGTAAACCATTTAGGAAACACATTTGCAAAAAGGATTTGAAAATGGAAATGAAAAAGGGAATAACTTTTTTAAATGTATGATATGGAAAGGTATTTATACACAAGTTTATAAATTGTGTCATTTAATTCTACTTTTAGAAAAAGGATTTGAAAATGCATTTTCAAATCACAGGATTTAATAATGAATGAATTAATACAATATGTTATTCCTATTCAATAATTCCATTTCAAATGTGCAATTTCAAAATGCTTTGCAAATTGGATTCGTTTTTGTATGTATTAATTGTTGAATTTGAAATTATACTTAGTAATCTATGTTTTTATTTCACAATTAATTTATCATCATGGCTGTATTGCTTTTTCAATGACTCTCATGGTCCTCCATACATGACAGCTGCTGTGAAATAAGGAAAAACAGCTTTATCACGACTATACAATTGGAGGTAGTTGTGTGAGTTAACTGAGAAGCCAAATCAATATTGTTAATGGTAGTTACTCTATAAATTTGACACTAAAGCCTTCAGGAAGGAGGTTTTTGGAACAGCACTTCATATTTTGTTGAAGTAACAGTGTGGGGAAAAAAAGTTGTG
Source organism: Atherinosoma microstoma (assembly GCA_037177055.1). Lineage (NCBI taxonomy): Eukaryota > Metazoa > Chordata > Actinopteri > Atheriniformes > Atherinidae > Atherinosoma > Atherinosoma microstoma. The sequence goes on from JBBBVU010000003.1 coordinate 22,046,699, forward strand.
ATTTCATTTGTAGTGGTTTTTAGAATTCTTTCTATGTGATGAATCTATTTTCTCTATGTCTTTATCTTCAATCAGGTTCGAGTCTTCACCTTCTCTGTCGGCCAGCATAATTATGACGTCACCCCTTTGCAGTGGATAGCATGTGCTAATAAAGGTATGCAGACAGGCTTACCTTTAGAAGACGGAAGCAGTTCTGGTACTCTTATTCTTGGAACCCTTATTTTTCATTAGATATTGCTTTACTGCCTCGAAATAAAATAGTGCACACCTGACTCAAATGTCATCAAGAGGCTGGTGCAGAACTTGCCAACAAGATTTTGGAAAACTGTTTCATTTGAATCAAGTGTGTTACAGCAGGGAAACAGCTAAAACTGCGGGATACTGGCCCAAGTGGTCCTTAGATGTTCATCCCAGAGATTTTGGATTTTCTCTTGAAAACACCCACTCAAGGATAACACTTGTGGTTTAGTAATGTGGTTGAAGGGCCTGATGGAAATAAAGCTTAAAGAAAGAATCTGAGAATGTTTAGCACCACAAAGTTGTCAATGTTTAGAGATTAAAGAGGCCTTATACACCAAGTCAACAATCGGTTGTTAGTGAACATCTGTGTCCCTTGTCTTTTCGGTGTGCAAATGCATCGCTGGCTGTCAGATCTTATTGAAACCTGGATGCCAGATTCAACATGTTGAATCAATTTAACACAAATGGATTCATCACATTGCATCTGTGTTGAACTGCATCCATATTGAAAACAATCCATATGATGTTAGTGTAAACTGAAAAGCAGGTTTTAGTCAAAACACATGAAACCCCACCTAAATGAGCTAGAAGTATGCTGGTAACTAAAAATTAATGAGACTTATTATTTTACAAAAAAGTTTAAAAGTGAAAAAGGTACAGATTCTACTTGTGCAAGTACACAGTATGCTGTACATCATAATGGGCAATTGAAGGTTGTTTTTTTTGGTTGTTTTTTCCAGCAATGTGCAGAGACACATCAGGGAACCTACTGTTGCATCTTGTTCCGAATACTGGTTTGGTGTATCAGAGCTATGTTACAAAATGAATGAATAAATTTGAATAGCTTAATTAGTCCAATAGTAATCCTAATTTTTCTCTGGCTTTGGCTGAAATGAATGAATAAATTTGCATCTATTGAAAAGAATTTATGACCATTAGACATTTTAGTCATATTGTCCAGGGTTGTTCTCACTTTTGTTGTATATTGTGTTTACTTCTAACTCATAAACAGAGTTTGAATTACAAAGGGGCTTTCGGGGGAGCCTTATTTTCAGGCGTGCACCAAAACTTTGCAAGTCACGTGCATATTAATGCACAAAGCGCGGCCAAAAATATGGTTACTGCCAAAAAACCTTGTACTACTACTTGATCCTGTTTGTTTAATCAGAAAAGGGACTGGGTGTTCAATAACAACCAAAGAAGCAGATCAGGTGGTCGTTATGGACACTCACAGCTTAAAACGAACAATGCTGCTGTCAACGGTACTGAAGGAAACAGAACTGCATGGTTTGGAGGATCTAGTTAATTAAATTAGAGAAAGGATTAAACACATAACTCTGACAAATTAATGCTAATATTTTTTTTTTTTTAAACATCTCGAACCTTATGGAAAAATTTAATGTAACCTGAAAGTGGACAATTTTTAGGGCCTTCCCCCTTAGAGTATCAGCTGAATGTCTTTAGGGGAGCTGCTCTGCTTTTCAAGAGAGCCAAGCTCCCCTTACTTCCCCTGTAATTCAAACCCTGCTCATAAACTCCCCTTTTACATTACAGTGTTTGTGACTTCAGTTGGTTTAAATTCTCTCCTTGCAGTAGTGATGTACATGTTTCACAGAAACATCCCAACACAACCACATCCTTCCAGTTGAGGACATGAAACTTGCAACCAGACAGTAGTATTAGAGCACTGCTCTCAGTCTGGTATTGACTCACACCAGCTATTTTAGATAAATGTTTGAATTACTGACATACTTTGTGAAATGCTGAAATGTGTTTATTAGTCTGAAGCAGCCCCCAGAACTGAAATAACCCGACAGACAGGCAGCTCCGCCTCTGACTAACAATGTGACAGGCCAGATGACTCAACTAGTCTTCCTCTTTGTCACTTTGTCTGCACAGATCTCATCCAAACTTAGCTGATTTCAGTCCCGTCTAACTTTTGTTGCTGTGCTCATTTCTAACTCCTAATATTTTAAAAACACAAAGCAACCTCTCTTCCTGCCTTTTCGTGGCTTGATTAAACGATGTTTCCCAGTGTTTGTCTGAAGCTGCTCCTTATGAGGGCTTTAGCTGTCTGTTGATTAGCTTATTGCCATTGGAGCCAAGTGCTTCAGAAGTATCTCCCCAGAAGTTGTTATTAATTAGCAGGAGGAGTCTGGTAGCAGCATGATTACCATGCCATCTCCCTGACAGGCAGGGGAAAGTCCAGGATTATGCCTCTGTGCCAACATGCTCTCTGCTGTTCATGACTGTAGTGATTACCATGGTACTAAAGTCTTTGCCAGTGCTACACAATAGTGTTGACACACCAGCCTCAATGGAGCTGTCCTCTCATATCTTCACTACTTATTACTCTTTGGTATCTCACTTCAACAGAACCAGCTCCCTGACACTTTCAGGTCTCAACCCTTCACCCGCCACATGCACACATCTCACCAGAAAAAACTCCCATATGTATGGTTGTATACACAACTAGGTCAATGGAGATACTAACTGTTGTTTCACTTGAGCTTCAGTTCCCTCTGAAGAAGAATATAACCCCTCTGGGACTCTGAGGACAATAAGACAATTTCTCAGAGCTCTCGTACAGAATAACAAAACCCAAAACTGAGCTGTAAATTATCTTTGAAAAAATGCAGGTGAGAGGGAGGATAAAAGCAGCAACTATAATGGCCATCCTAAGTCTTCCACACAAGGGTTGGTTTGAAGTCATGATCACCATCAACAAGAAGTTAAATCAGTTGCACCTTGAAATTAAGCAGGTTTACAGGGTGAACTTCAGTTTATGTTTTCTCTGTTGAATTCTGTGAATAGAAGGAGTGTTGAGCTACTTGGGAGTAAAATGCACAGTACTTTGAATCCAAGCATGCCAAAAAAAAAAAATAATAATAGAAGGAAAAGAAAAGACTGGAGATATTTTTAAAAAAATGTGAAGATGAGATGGAAGCTAAGGGTTACGGTTGGTCTTGTGTCATTAGAACAGCTGCTTTTCAATGCAAACAGAAGAGCTCCATCTTCTGGCATCTGATCTTCAAGTTAAAAACGTACTGAGCCCTGGGAGGGGGATGACAACTTTTACTGAAGACAGTTTCATCCTGGTTAATCCCAATGGGCATGTTAACTTAAAGTCTATTTTGTTAATTTGTTCTACAATTGTTATGCAGTTTTGTTTTGCTTGAACTATTCAGCTCTGTTATTAGCTTGAAAACAACAGACAAATAAACAACCATGACTAAGGGTGCTGTGGCATACAATGACTTTCAGTCAGTGTTTGACAATAGACGTGTAACAAAGTTTTAGATTTAACACCCACAGCTAGGAGCCACACTGAAGCAAGAGCAGAAAGCCCCAAAGCCAATGACCAAGCACAGTTGTGTGCCTTTAATTTCTGGGAATACCGAAAGCTCTTGTTGTTCAATAGTTCATGAAAACCCACTGGGACATGTTATTGTCACTGTGAATAGATGCAGACCTTCATGAGTTAAAAAATAAATAAATCAGAGAAAATGTGGTGCTCTTCAGGAAGCTGTCTTTGCTCCTTATGTTAGTAGTAAAACTGTAAAGACTTGCTGTACTTCCCTGGTTGCTTTTCACATGATAAACTAAAACCAAAATTTGAACTATGTGGCAATCAACATCTTTTCTGCTGGACAGGAGAAAATGATAAATTGATCAATGAAATACAAAAGTTGTAACATAAAAATAATAACAGTGGAGCTGAGTAGATTTATATCATGAACAAACTAAAATGTATTGTGCACATAGAGCAATAGTTGCCAACTTTAGATCAAAATATATGATAAAAGTTCAAGATTTTGAAAATAAAATCGTGTATATTTAACAACATATAACATATGGCAAATTAAGGCCTGTAAGTTTGGTTTGAACTACAGCAAAAATCCTAACTTCTATTTATATCTGTCTCCAACATTACTGAGATTACTTGATAAATGTGGAGGAGCTATTTGTAGAATACTGACCTCTGATAGTGTTATAACTGTATAGAATTTTGCAAAGAAAATGGATCAATAAGTTTAGAATGGATTCCCTTCAAATATCTGTTGTCTTTTATGCTCTGCAGGTAATCATTTATTTCTGTCCTACATTTTAGTTGCTGCCCACATGCTCCTCTCTTCACCTCTTGTGGTGTTTATGCTCTATAACCAAAGATGCCACTTCACTGGCACACAAACAAAACCCTGTGACACACCACTGCTCTGTGTTGGTGCGTGCTTGTGAATTATAGATTCACACGCACTGCAAGGAATGTGTACGGATGTGCACATGAGTGTTCAAGTGTCTGCATGCTCTCATGTGCTAATGAATGAGACAGTGAAGGGAAATTTTGACACCATCCACTGTGAAAAAGTGCATAATGTATCAAAATAATGAAAGTTGCCTCTGCTTTTTAACATTCTGGGGATGGTGCCTCCATTTCGCAGCTCTTTGTATAAACACTCATGGCTTTAATAACTTGTGGAGCGGCCTGGTTATTGACCCAGTCGGTCATTCTCCTCCATTCCTAATCAGCAGCAGCGGTGCCTGGGGCTTTGCATTCTCTATTAGCCTCCACATTTACATCCTGCTGCACAACCACAAGTGTGGAAGGGCTGGTGGCCGCAAGCAATGCCATGTCTATGTTGCCCACCTTCATCAGCCTGAGTTGATGTTACATGTACCTGATAAGAACATGAAGAGATAAGACTCAAATCTACAAATGTATTCCATTTGTACGCACTATTAAAGTTTTTAAAATATAGTAAGAATATGACCCAAGCATGCATGATGAAGCAAGTTACATGTAAGGTTTCTGTTGGGTGTTGATTATCTCCTCTTCATTTTTAGGTTACTACTTTGAAATTCCTTCAATTGGAGCCATCAGAATCAACACACAGGTGAGATACAGTGCATGCACAGGCTACTGATTGTACTTTCATTAGTCTACAGAATGGAAACTGTAGTTATTCCTTTAAAGGTTTTGTGGTATTTCATAGTCAGAACAATTTTCACAGCCCTACAGAAACCCATTATCCCATTTGGTATTGGAGAATATAAATCGCAGCTTTTCTGTTCATCAGAGAAGGCACAATCGTACTCTGCTTGAAAAGGCAAATGTACAGATACCCAGAAACCTCAGTAATATCCAGCAATTAACACTTGTTTTTCTGCCTATGAAATTCACATTCACCTGTGCTGTTAATGTGTGTGAAGTACTGAGGGCCAGGGGTGTGTGAATGACTTTAATTTGCAGTTTAATGGTAGTGAAATGCTGGAATGGAGCCTTCCTTTCACACTGGATGAAAAAAATCCTACCAAATTTGGAAAGTTGGTTGGCAAATCTGTTATTTTTGCTTTCTTTGTGCCATTATGACAAAACCTTGGGTAAGCAACAATATCAATATTAATGATAATTCTGAAAATTGCTTTATTACAATCGACGGTTGCCATGATTTCAAATACTTAACACATTATGCAGTTATGTTTTCACTTCAGCCCTATGAAGGCATACATTTTTATGAAAAGCCAGTAGAAGTTTGAAGCTTGCAGGCAATATAAACCAGGTACCCAGCATTATTTCCCCCTGCTAAGCACATTGCCGGGGGATGTGTGTGTGGTGTACACATCCACTGTACCTTAATAAAGTCTGCTGTCATGAAACCCTACAAAGTGGCAGGTTGAGGTCAAGAGAATTCAGAGAAAGAAACATTTGGAGTACTAAACTTTTCCAACATTATTTCATACATAGATACAGATATCTGCAAATATAACATCTTGTCATGATGTTTTTAACATTTACTGATGTTGCTATAGTTACTGTTGAATGAAAACATGTAGAACGTTTTCGAGCTGCATGATCAATGACAATCAACATTTTATAAAAGAAGACATCACATATAATATATAAGCCCTTTGTTGGTTCCTTTCTCATTTGGTTTGCCAATATTAGATGATTATGATCAAAACATATACTCATGGTTCAGGGTGGAAGAATACTTTGATTCAATTCTGTTTGAAATGTGCTTGAATCCTAGTCTTAAAAAGGTGTAGAATTGTGATGAAAATAAATGCATCATGTACAGTTTTCCTTTTTTTTATCACTTTAAATACCAGGGCAATTCATTCTTGCATACTTACCAGTACCACAGTACAGAGCCGCAATATCACTTTCCCATCCTGAATTGCTTTCGTAATGCTGCAGCTTGTGAAATAGAGATTAAAACTGCTGGTCCTTGTGGTAACTCTTTTCTGTGCTGCCTACAAATTCTTATTAACAGTTTTTAACTTAAACTTACATGACAGTTTCAGTGCTGCTTATAGATTATAATTGAACTTATCATGCAATGTTATAGCGTCCTGCTTAGCCCAGGATGCAATGATATGCACCTGTAAATAGTGTTTGGTTGAAACTTTAATATGGAGGATAGAACCAGTGGGCAAACATGCAACATCTCTGTTTGACGACAAATATTTGTTGACCTTTTCATCCATTCATCAAAAGGTCCATTAACATGAAAAAGAGCCATATTCATTGTGTATATTGTTAACTGAAGGAGAGTTGTTTTGTACATAGGTTTCAGAAACAGACAGCAGAAAGGGGATAGAATTCTGTGTGAAAGACATTTCCAATGGCTTGCTTTTACCAAAAGATGGCATCTAGTGAGTCAGACTAAGGCCAAGTCCCATTCCCTCCCATTTCTTGGCCCTGCCACTTGGGTCTTCCATTCTTTGTTGGTGTATACAAAGTCCTATTTCTACAAACAGTTTGGCAGTCCATTTTCAAGGAAAGGGTTTCAATGCGTGGCACCTTTAATCCTTTCTGACGATTCTGAACCATTTGCAGGTAATTTAACTAAAAGTATTGTTGGTACAAAAGTTGGAGTTAGAATTGTGCTTTAGTATTTGACAAAAAAAGGGACTGAAGACAGAGCAGCTGGAATGACTCCAGACTGGGAGTGACTGGTGTAGATGGACTATCTGGAAGCTGAGTAAAGAAAAGGCTTCCACATGTTGTCTTTTTGGCACACGCAATTTCTCTGTTGCTTCCGCGCACACACTAGCAATTTCATCTTCTTCATACACTCGGTCCCCTCGCTCCTCTGCCACGTTCGCTTGAGGCACAACAAGCTTTGAGAGGCCCTTGGGATAACCTCATTCCAGCTGCAGAAATCGACAGTTCTCTGGTGGTGGGGGAGCAACAGCCCACTTGTCCTCCTTCCCCCTTTCTTGCCTCTCCTCTGCCAGCAACCCTCCCTCTCACAGCCCCGGTGAGCGATCAAGCCCTGGAATAGGCTGTCAGCTGTTCCATTAACTCTGGCATATTTATATGCTGAGAACTGCCACTTACTCTAATAGGTTTTCTGAAGGTGGTTGACTAAAGCTCTCTGTATAGGCCCACAAGACACTTTGAAGCTTATGTTATTTAACCAAACTCTGCCCTTCAATATCACACAATCATCACACAGTCTCGCTTGGACAAGATGGCAACATTCAAACTATGGACTACAGAGAGCAAAATATTCTAAGTGCTACCTTGAGTCACACTGATGTAGGACTCAAGGAGTGGTTTTGAAAATATTTTGTGGTTCTGTGGGATTTTGTGTTTTATTAATGACTTATCTGTTACCTGTTTTTAAATATCAGGTGACAAACAATAACTTTCCAGGTTTTAGTTGGAATGTTTCTAGAAATACCACACGAATGACACTACTTAACCATCACAGTTGCTATGATACTCAGTAGCATTTAATCAACACGCTGATGCTGAAGAGGGCTATATGGCTCTGTTTCCTCTGTACCACATGTCTCTAGTTGCTGACTCGTTATGCCTCCTAGATTGTTCTAGCCAAGCGGAAAATTTCCCCTATATCCCGTGAAAAGGTCTGCTGTCATTGTCCTGATGGAATATCTCCCTGTGGCGCATTAAACTGGACTTTTATTGAGCTAATAATAGAATAGGTTACGCCTGTCAGCACCTCACTGTTCAGACGACAGAAAACAAACGGTCAAAATCATGATGCTGAATTAGCCGTGTTCCTATGCAAGGTAACCCTTTCATGCATCAAGGATAGGTGCAACAAGGGTCAGACATTTGTGATTACTGCCTTTTTCATTTGAAGAGCATAGAATTTTGTCCTTACATGAGAGCTGCTAATGTTTGTAATATCATTCTTTAACCTAATACGACCTGCAGGGTTATTTTTTTTTGCTGACTCTGATTTCTTAGTTTTGTTGATACTTGAGCATAATCACTTGACTTTTTGACTCATTTCTGCTGAGTAAAATACTTAAGATGAATTTAGAGCTATTGAAAATGAGGGCTGAAATATAGACACATTTTTTACATTTTAAAGTCTCTTTTTTCTATGATAACAAGACACCGACTGCTCATATTGTGATTGTCTTCTGTCAGCCTGCTCATTTCTCTCCTTACATTAAATTCAATACCAGTGTCCTGAGGTTACTCAGCTAGTAATTTGATCAATTATATGCAATTTCCAAAATGACACGGACCAAAAGATTGTTTACAAAAAAGACATCTCAGCCGTTTGGTGAGGTTGCGCCTGAAAACAGAGGAATGTAGCAAATATGATGCATTACTAGTGGATTTAACCCCTCACCTCTTTTCACAATCGCTGTGGGACATTCTCACAGTGCCACCGTTGACAGTGGAGCCTCTGGGAAATGGTGTGTTTGCACATTGTGCCATTGACACCCTTAATGTGTTTTTAATAGCTCCTTCATAATGATGAAAAACTGCCTTGAGTGGCTCAGGACTGGAGGCTTTATGGCTCGGTAGGACCGAGATGCTGTTGCTGGTGGCCCGCTGGTTTATGTGGTGATAGAGAGACAAGGCCGGTCAGGGACTTGCGGTTTTATGACAGATTAATGTTGGAAGGCTCTTTGAGCTCTCCGCCTTGAATGCCAGTACATGACGAGTACTATAAATGTCTGTTTGATTTTGAGCGTTTATTGCGAGTGGTCAAAGCACTTTGTGTGATGTTACTGCTGCAGGAGTACCTGGATGTCCTGGGCCGTCCTATGGTGCTGGCTGGGCCGAGAGCTAAGCAGGTGCAGTGGACAAATGTCTACCAGGATGCACTGGTAAGTGAGAATTAAAGGCATGTTTTTATGTTGTATTTTTTAGGAACATAATGTAGAATTTCATGTATATTTCTTCTGTGACCAAACTGGCTTTCTGCTCGTTAATACGTACACATTTTGTTATTTATTGTCTGTAAAACATATGCAAGATTTGCTAAATGATGGAAAATTCTTGAACTCTTAAACTTGGCCTCATCTGTGAGTGTGTGCTCCTTATTGTTTAATTATCACATGTAACAATTACTATGTATAGCATTAGTCAAAACTTTGGGTGTAGCTACTCAACATGAATGGGTTGATGTGTCTATTTTTGACTGATACTCTGTATTTTATGTTATTACAATTCATTTTTCTGAAAGGCCTGCACATGTTTTTGCTCATTTAAGATCAAGGTTTACTCTTAACAGTTGTGAATAGATTTTCAAATTCTATTTGTGACTTAGCAGCGGATATGCAATCCTTAGAATTTACTAAACATTTCTGACATTATTTGATAGGGTTTGGGCCTCGTCATCAGTGGGACAATGCCAGTATTCAACCTCACTGCGGATAGTGAAAGCTCTCAGGTAAAAAAAGGACAAAGCTACTACACAGAATAAGAACTCACACTTTTACATTCACACATGCACAGCAAGCAACGGGACTCACATGCTAAGTTATTATTATATGAAATTCATTCTATTGGTAAGACTGTAAAGTCTCTCAAATATAGATAAGAGTTGCAGATTTTTTTTTCCCAGCCTCTTTTCTGCTCTTCATTATCATCAGTCATTTGTAATAGCACCTCTCAGCTGCAGCTCTCCAAGGCAACACCTCCACCCTGAGGTGACAACAGACATCACAAGTCAACTGTAGTATCCACTCACATCCACAGAACAGAGATACATCAAGGTTTCAGTGTTCATGAGTAAAGTATTTCACCTGAAGTTATCACACAGTTAAAGCAGTGAAACTACCCCTCTCACTTCAAAATAGATTCAGATTGCACACTAAGTGATAAGTGTAACATGGTTTTTAACATGATTATGGCATAGCTATCAGTAATTCGCTAGAGCTGAGGAAAATATGCTAATTACTTTCTTTTTCGTACAGAATCAGGTTATCCTTGGGGTCATGGGAGTAGATGTTGCAATCAACGAAATCAAAAAGAAGACACCGACATACAGAGTGAGAACATCATACACTCAGTATCACTCACAAGTCTTTTTCTCATAAATAATCATTTAATAATTCATTTTTCCACTTTAATTCGTTACAGCTTGGAGCTAATGGCTACACCTTTGCCATTGACCCAAATGGTTACGTACTGCTCCATCCCAACCTACGACCCAAGGTAGGCCTAACCCGAGCTTCTTCCTGCGTCTGTTGAGTTTCCTATTTCTAATTCTAAAGCTAGATTAGGCCCTTATCATCAGTTGACCAAATGTTCATTCTCCCCAATTATCTTTCACTGCGCTTGTCCTCTTGTTCAGATCATTAATTTCAGGGAGCCCGTCACTCTGGACTTTCTGGATGCAGAACTGGAGGACAGCAACAAGGAGGAGGTAAAAACAGCTTCCCTAAAGTAGGACTATTAGGCAAGGCAAAGCAAGTTTATTTATATAGCACATTTCATGTACAGGACAATTCAAGGTGCTTTACATTGCAGAATAAGTAGCAAAAAGGAGCAACAAATAGCAAAGATCACAATAAAATCATTTAAAAATAAATTTATTGAAAAAAAAGTGCATTGATTAAAAGCAACATAGGTTCAAAATTGTAGGTTTCATGTTTCCATTTCTGTGTATCAAACATAACTGCCTCTTGCTTGCTTTCCAGATTCGTCGACAGATGATTGATGGCAAATCAGGGCAAAGAAAAATCAAAACGCTCATTAAGTCAGTTGATGAGGCAAGTTATCAATTTGTGAGACTCAATCATGATCCAAAGTTGCACCTTCCTGAATGTTGTTGTAATGAATCTGAATCCCTCACTATGTTTACTATCTTTTCTTTCCCTCTAATTATGGGAAGTGTGATATGCTCAGCATGTGACATTGTTTCTTATTACTGTCTGTGGTCACCGACAGAGGTATATTGACGAAGCCATGCGGACGTATACATGGACTACTGTCGACGGTACAGATTATAGGTAGGTTGGAAACCAAACATGTATCACCTGATACTCTGAGAAAATTGCACATTTTAAATCTGTGTGCGAAGTTCAAGTTTGATTCATTTGATTTGTCTATTTTGGGTCAAGATATGTGAGTTTCATCATTTAAACTCATCAGTCAGCCATGTTTGTGAGCCAGTCAAGAGAAACCTGCTGGTTTTACCTGCTCTGTGTGCATTAAATCATCTATCTGAATTTATCGACATAAACAATTATTTTTTCTCTTTTTATTTATTCATTTATTTATTGACATCTGGCATCTGGATTATTTCCAAAGTTTATGCATCTCAAAACTTGATTAAAGTGACCTTATTAACGCATTTACAACAGGCAGTTCAACTGCCAATCAGTATTCATACAAGCCAATTCATAACAAATAATCGAGTAGTTATGGAAACCAACAGATTGCATCTAATCTTGATTTCAATCCAATCCCTCATCCTGAGCATGCATCGGGCAATAGTGGAAAGGAAAACAGCAGCATAACTAAGGGATGGCTAACCACCTCTAACTATACAATTACAATTTCCCTTGGGATCAATAAAGTATCTATCTATCTATCTATCTATCTATCTATCTATCTATCTATCTATCTATCTATCTATAAAAAGATAATTTTTTAAGCCTCATCTTAAAATTACAACGATTGTCTGCTTCCCAAACCCAAAACTGGAGCTGGTTCCATAAGAGAGGGTCCTGATAGCTAAAGGCTCTGTCTCCCTTTCAACTCTTAGAGACTCAGGGAATCATGAGTAGACCTGCAGTCTGAGAGCGAAGTGCTCTGTTGGGAATATATGGAACTATGAGATATAGAAATAAGCTCATGGAGTTCTTTATATATGTAGAGAAGAATTTTAAATTCTAGCCTAGATTTAACAAGGAGCCAATGAAGAGAAGCTAAAACTGGAGAAATATGATCTCATGCTGGTTCGCATCAGAACCCTCGCTGCTGCATTTTGGATCAGCTGGAGACTTTTCAGGGCATATTTGGGACAACCCATCAATAAGGAGTTGCAGTAGTCCAATCTGGAAGGAACAAAAGCATGGACTAGTTTTTCTGCATCATTCTGTGACAGGATGTCCTAAATTACGTAATTGGAAGAAGGCGGTTCTAGAAACCTGTTTAAAAGAACAAATCCAGGTTAAAAATAACTGGAAGCCAAATTAATGCCATCCAGATTAGATAGATAGATAGATAGATAGATAGATAGATAGATAGATAGATAGATAGATAGATAGATAGATAGATAGAT
>JBBBVU010000003.1:22059547-22079875 GCA_037177055.1 Atherinosoma microstoma
GATAGATAGATAGATAGATAGATAGATAGATAGATAGATAGATAGATAGATAGATAGATAGATAGATAGATAGACTCTTTATTGATCCCCTAAGGGAAATTGTAAAATTAAGGTAAATTACATACTGTAGCTAGCTCCTGAGGTTTTCAGGTCCAAAGACAACAACCTCAGTTTTGCCTGAGTTTAGAAGGAGAAAATTCAGAGTAATCTAGGTCTTTATGTCTTCAAGACATCTTTGTAATTTAGCAAACTGATTGATTTCATCTGGCTTCATGGATAAGTAAATCTGAGTATTATCCGTATAGCAAGGATCATTTATACCATGCTGTCTAATAATGTTACCTAAGTCCAGGAAGCATGTACAATGTGAAGAGTACAGAGAACAGAACCCTAAGGAACTCCATGACTTACTCTGGTGTGTAGGGAAGATTAATCATTTACATTAACAAACTGAAATCTATCAGATAAATATGAGAGTTCTGTCTTCTTATCTTTAATACTAGAGGGTTGAATAACAATGGAATTCCGGATATTGGATGTTTTTTAAAATCTATATAGACTAAATTGTTATTCAAAGTCACAGACAATGCTGCAGACTTTTCCGCTTGTTCCAATTAATCATATTTATATTCAAGCTTGACAGAGCTCAGAGCTATCAAGTGTGTGACATGTATTTTTATTTTCATCTCTCTCAAAGTTTCAAGTAAAAGATAGAATATATTTACAAAAGTAATACATATCTGGAGTTTATAAATGACCATTTACCTATTGTTTATCTTTGAAGATTTTCACGTTAATAGTATTCAAAGAACAATGGATGAAATCACTATTTGAAATGTGCTTGGTGTCACTCAGAATGAGATGTTGACATGTTTAGCACCAAACAACAAAATTGGTAATTACTTGGGGAAACATAGCTGATCTACATTTTCAACATCAGTGGTTTCTACAGAAAAACATTTGAAAAATCAGCTCACTATAATTGGTCTTAATTTGTATGCATTTGGGTATAAACAAAACAAGATGTGCAGATAAAATCAATGCCCCTTTATGTTAATATATACAGGATAACTTCACAAAGCATTAAATTAGCAACAAAAGCAGCAACAATGATCTGTCACGGCACTTTTTTGCCAATTTTTAAATGATCTTTAACCTCGATGCACCATATGTGTAGTTATCCTTTTCAAACTGGGTGTGATGTTTGCCTGGGTTGACTGGACTGTTGACTCCTTTCATTTCATGTTTCTACCTGCTAGAAAACAAAGGTTGTAGTGAGCATTTAGAGTGTTTTGAGATTTCCTTTTAGAAAGGTCTTGTGTTTTTAAAGGTTTCAGTCATTACATATATTTTACAATACTTTGTTTACAATATGTCAAAGTTTTTGCTGTGTGTAGATATAAATGTACTGATGTCCCTTACATAGTTGTTGAATAAGTATTTTCTGTTTTTCAATTTCAAAACTGCCCTGGCCCCTTTCGCATGGTTATATACAGGCCGATAAACTGAGCCAAGCTGTAGGTTTCCATCACTGAATAAGCTGCCCTCTTCAGCTAAACACTCCGGGGAGAAATAAGAATCAGAGTGCATAAATGTCTCTTTTTTAACCTGGATATAGGGATTTATTAACTGTTTGATGGACTCAGTTAGGGTTCAGTTTAATTTTTGGAGATTCTGATTCTATAATGCAATACTTTTCTACGATTGCATATGTCACCTTTAAAGGGTACCTTACGTCTGTATTTAAGTAAGTTCTTGTCTGTATGACAATTAATGTGTCTGGTTGCTCTTTTCTCCATCTGCCTCCTTACCTCAGTCTAGGGTTGGTCCTGCCCACCTATAGTGAGAACCACATCAAGGCCAACATTAGTGACCAGATCCTTCAGGTGCAGTGTAAGTACTGGGAATACCCAGCATCCTCCACTTTCTGTCTCTCCTCCTCCTCCTCTTCTTTCTCTTTCTTCTCTCTATTCCTAATATGACCTTACGATCCAATTCAGTCCTCTGTCGCGGGTCTCCAACATCATCATAGGGAGTGTCCAAGCGGAGTCGCCTGCCCCTCCTCCCCTGATCCCCTTTCCCTCTTCTCTATGCTCTCTGATAGGCAGGATCATACAGTGCCCGAGTCCCCCTCCTCCTCCTCCTGTCTTCATGCTGTGTTGTAAAATGGTGATGTTTTTTCTTCACACTGGCTGAAGAAAAAAATAACTGAACTGACAGAAAGGTGAAAGCTGTGGTTTTACTGTGTTACTCAGGTGAAAATAATGGTGACCTTTGTGCTATTATTTTTTTTGCCAAATGCTCTCGCCTCTTCTCCACCAAGTAATGATTCTGAAGCATCTGTGTTCAAAGTATTGGATGTTCTGAAAAACTGTGAAAACATGCATGCTTTTCACTCCTTCTTTTTAATTTTATGATTTGAGGAATTTTCCTTTTATGTTGAGTGTGTCATTTTTTCTTTTTTCTGTTTGACTGTGTGAGATGTTGATCAGCTTTGGAATCATTCAACTGAGAAACTCCCACATGGCCAGGAATACTGGCTTGTCAACTGTGGGAGTTTGGGTTTCTGTGGGTCTGAATGGGGACACATGTTGTTCCTTTCATTCTTTCTTTGTCCAGACCCTAATACTCCCCTCTTTCCTAATGCATTTGATTTTTTTTTCTCACAATTACTGGTTTTTGTCTTTGCTGTTTTTCATTTCTTGTTTTACCTAGTTTTCCTTTCTTCTGTTGTTTTTCTGTTTCCTGGTTTGCCTTTGCAAATAAGATGTTTGCTCTTCATTTCTTTTACTCTCCTGTCTTGTTTGACTTTAATTGGTTTCTTTCTTTCAAGAAAACAATATTTTTATTCAAAGAGTAATTGAATAAAATATTGTCTGTGATCCCCCCCTTCCCACCCGATCCTCTGTTTCTTTTTCTTGCTCACTCCTTCTCTGATGGATCCACACAGTGCCAAACACCAAGGGCAAGTATACTCCATATTGGTCCACGTTCCCTACCTCTACTTCCTACTCCCTATCGCTTCCTCCTCCTTCCCTCACCTCTTGTCCTAAACCTCCTCCTGCTGCCCCCTTCCTACCCTCACCTGTCCCAGCCTGCTTGCCTCTGTTCCTGCCCGTCTTGCTTTCAGGATTTCCTCCCTGTTTCCTCCTTTTCCCCCCTCCTCTTCCTCCTTTAATCCCTTCTTCTCTTCTTCCTCTTCCCCCTGTTGCTACAGCTCAAATCCCACATCCTGTCACAATGGCTCCCCCAGTCCCCAACCTCACCCTCCCTCCCACATATCCACTGCTCCAGACACAAACAAAAAAACACAAACAAGCAAATGTGTCCTGCACCCACGGACGGCAGATATTCATGTTTTCTGTTAAAATGTGTCTTTTGTTCCCCCCACATCAATCTCTTTCTTCTGTGGAAAGCTGCAAAAGTTGTTTCCTTTCTCTGCCTCTGTCTCCTTTTATCCCTCACTGTAATATTTCTCCTTCCCTCCTTAAGTCACTCTTTTTTTCTCTCTTTCTATCTTTTTCTTACTGTAGCGCTAGCTCAAAAATGTCAAGTCTTACACAAAAGCTCAAGTAGTGACAGATATTTAGTTACATTTGTTCTTAGAATTTCTATCTTCTTTGTGCCGTAGTCACATGAACACATTGAGGTCTAAATACAGTAAAAGATTTATACTTATTTGCTGCAGTATTTTATGATATAGGAATGCACACACGCTAATCTCTGTGCCACACCAAACCCCTACAGTATATCATCATGTATATGGTATTTGTTCTTATCTACAGTAGAGCAAATAAGGATCTCTTGTGGGCATAAGATAAATTGTTGCTTACTGTATAGATTTACCTTTTTGCCATATAAAAAACACTTTTAACAGTTGTGGTTTGTTAGCTGCCATAGTATGTCATTTATAGCTGGAAGCACTGCAGCATGCAGACTGAACCTACAGGACTGCGCTGTGTCCTGCCCACCCAGGTCCTCCCATGTTGTCAAGTGTCACAGTGGCGCTCAGCACAGCACCCGACTCCTACGTCGTCCCTCTGTACACCCTGTCTCCATCAGCTTGTTTTCCCCTCCCTACTCACCCCTCAGATTGCCAAGGGAACGGCCCAGCACTTCCTCAGTAAACCTGACCCCGGATGTGCACGGCATTGTGGGCGGAAAACTACCTGGGCACACTCTATTTTAGCTGTCTAAATGAATGTCTAATTCCTCTGCCGGACATAGTTTTAGGCCCTGACTTTATGAGAAAAAGACATGTGGGATTCATCGCAGACTCTTCTATAGTGGCTTCAGTGATGGTTGATATTTTGTGTTCTGTTTTGTTTATGATGCATCAACTGAAGTTGCCCTTTCAACATGCCCTTCACAATGCAATGCATTTCCTCCGATTGTGAGTCTCTCTGAGTCCTCTCCCCTGCCAGTCTGAGGGGTGACCTCTTCCATCAGGACCTTCACCCACCTCCCTTGCAAAAGTTGGCCATGTTGATGCCTGCCTGATCTAAAAGCACTCATAGTGGGCAATCTGTCTGAGAACTCGCTTCCTGACAACCTGGTTAGTCAGTTCTCAGACATCCAAAATAGAATTAATTTAAAACCAGAAATAATCAGAAAATGTTCAATGACAAAACAGCAAAAAGTCAAACAAAAGGCGTGAGTGCTTGTGAAATTAAAGCAGTCGTACATTGAGAGTCAGGTTTCACTTTAGGCACCATATTGGCTAACGCTGGTGTTCCCATGATACCTCAGTGTTGCTATGGTAAAAGTCCCTTCTGCGTCCCTGCACCTCTGAAGAACAGCTGCTGCTGTTTACCCACAGCTCCCTGCTGCTCTGCCCACTGCTCTTCCTGGATAATCTCCCCTTTCTGTTGCAGATTTTGAATCACTGCTGCCAAACAGTTTTGAGTCTGAAGGACATGTATTCATTGCTCCCAGGTAGCCCTGTGTGTCAGTGCTTGCTGTCGTTACTGGTCATCAGTGTTCTGGTCTTGTTTTCACATCGTTTGATGCACAGTGTATCATTTTTATCATTGCCACCTTTCAAATCTCTTTTCTGTCATCTGCATTTTTATTTTGCTTTGATGTGAACTGGACAAATTGTAAATTGTTCTTAAACATTTTCTTTAATCATTTTAATTTTGTGTAGAGATTAAACTTAAAATGGTCAAATTCGTAAAATGGATTGTTATGAAAACTATTCAACACAACTAATTATTTATTTATTTATTTATTTATTCCCTTGCTAATTTTCTTCCTAACTTAAACTTGTTACACTAAAGTGCAGAAGGCCTTTGCATGCTGCTACTGTGGTGTTGCATGTTTGTATTACACAGACAGAATTTGCAGTTACTGGTTTGACTGTTCAGTACGATGCAAGGAATATAATGTATTTTAAACTCCAGAATTGTTTAGTTTTTATAGAAGAAGAGCAGAATCTAGTGCATGGGCTGTCCTGTTTAGTTGTAAAGTTATTGCGGTTTCCAGTTTCGGCCTGAATTCTGAAGCACTTTCTTTGCCTGCGCTGTGCTCGGCAGTCCAATCCAGCTGTTGTTTTGAGTGATGGCAGTATTGGAAATATAAACTTTAAGATACGCATGCTGCACACATTAGCATCAAGTAACATGTGTACAGGTTCATCATCCTAGTCTGGTGTGTGTCTTTCAGTAAAAGACAGATAGCACAAAGTTTAAGTATTTGTTTTTATCCTCTTTATGTGAGTTTTGATGCCTTGCGTGTTCCACAGGGAGTACTGCAATGATCTCGAACTGTCCAACAACAACACTGAGTTCTTGGTCAACTTCATCGCTCTTATGGAGAAGGTGACACCAGACTCCAAACAATGTGAGTCTCATTTCATTTTATGTTTGAGTTCAAATGAATTCATGTTGGATGGATAAGTCCCAAATATCATAAAAAGACGAGAATCAACAATTAACTGATCCCACAAACATTGTCTCGGTAATCCAGTTTTTTTTTAAAATGTATCAGCCGAATACTAACACATGAGTAAGTCCCATTTTATTATGAGAAACATTTCATTTTGAGGAAATCCCAGATGCACTACCTCAAGGCCAAAAAACACTGCTTCACCTAAAATGTGTATCAATCCACAGCTTAAAATAGTTTTTAGCAAGTACACTATTGACTTTTCTTTGATTAATTTTTGATAATAATTGAATTAATTTTTAAAAATTAATTGCACTGTATAATGATATTGCATAAATCAAAGCCCTTATTTAAAAGATTAATGTCGGGCAGGAATTGAAAAAAAAAGTCAGGATAGACTTTTCATGTGAATTATTCATTTGAATAAAAATATGACAGAACCTGTTCCTGTTTAAACAACTCAGTTGTTGTTAATGCAATACTTAAATTAATACACGTCCATAACAATAATGAAATGTGAGAAATATCAGTTTAAAAATGCATTTCACTTCTCAGATCTGTAGACACTAGACTTGCATAGAGACAGCAAATTTCTAAATTGTGCAATTCTCTAAACCTTTTTTATGCTGTTAGGTGATAATTTGCTTCTTCACAACCTGATTCTGGACACCGGCATCATCAGACAGCTGGTTGAGAAAGTGTGGAAGAATAAAGACCTGAATACGTGAGTATCACCAACCAGTAGCTGGGGGAAGTGTATTGTCAGATTCCAGCTAAAGATAAGATTTCTATTTGAAGCATTTTTCTGTCTTTTCTCCATCCTGACATTTAGATATGGCTTCCTTGCTGTGTTTGCTGCAACTGACGGAGGTATAACAAGAGTCTTTCCTAACAAGTAAGTGTGTTCTTCATCAGAAAGGATTGTCTGGATTAGAGCGCTTTTGTAGATCTTGTGTTTTTCTTTTTGTTTGGGACATTTCATAAGCTTGTGTGATAGGCTTAGCAAGAAGCTTGTATATTAGAATTTACTATCTTTGGTGTTAAATCTTAGGGCTGCAGAAAGCTGGGAGGAAGACCCTGAGCCGTTTAATGCCAGCTATTACCGCCGCAGCCTCGACAACAAGGGTTATATCTTCAGAGCGCCTTATCGAACAGGTGAATGATGTTCTTTGTCTTTGGTTGTATAACTCTCACAGAGCTTTGTAATTGCATGACTCTTTGTTTTTAAACCCCCCTCCCGCCTTGTTTCTCTGCTTTGTTTTGGTCTTACAGCCAGGGACGAGCTGCTAAACCCAGAAAACGACACCATAGGCATTCTGGTCAGCACGGCTTTGGAGATTACAGTCGGAGGCAAAACCATCAAACCTGCAGGTGAGCAGACTGCAGGAACTGGGAACAAGATCCTTGTGATGATAGATGCTGAATTAATGCTTCAAAGTGAAGATACATTAGTCTCTTTAGAAGGTCTCATCCATCCCCCTCTCTGGAGGAATAAACATTACCAGGCATTTATATATATATATATATATATATACTGGCGTGAGGGGAATGTAATAAGAAAACGTCAACACATTTACTGCGAAACCATGAGCAAGATATCGTCTCTATTTCATCCCAGTTACCCGTTTCTCCATCTCTCTGTTTTGTCCCCATGGAAGCGGCTTGTTGTTTGTAGCCTGAAGAGTCCAAGCAGTGGCTCAAGTCTAGAGATAGACCGATATGCTTTTTTCAGGCCCGATACTGATTATTAGTAATCACTGAGGCCAATAACTGATATTTAGAGCCGATATTCATTTGATGTAAAAATTAAACTCGTAACTTAAATCTTGAACTTCTGAATTACAAAAACTCCAACATTTCATTTAGTTTAAATGCTGTTCAGCATTTTTATTTGTAATTCAACAATAATTGCAAGGAGCCCCTGGCTCTGCAGCATCATAAGTTCACTGAACATTTCAACAAATAAATAGCTTCATGTACTTTTATCAAGTAAATAAAATACTTGATAAAATACTTGAGAAACACTGGCAGTATTAGTATTTATATTAGACAATCTTAATCAAAACTTTCCTGTTAAATATGTAAAGAAATAATCAAGCTCATCTCGCTGTCTCATAGTAGAGACAGGATGTTGGAACTTTAGCAGCGGTGGTCTCTCTTGCAGTTCAGGATCTCTCTCTCCACGTTTCTGTGTAATTTTCCCTTTGGGAGAGAAAATGCTCGAGCCACAGAGAAGTGAGAGCAAGCCAGAGGAAATACAGTCGGTTGCATCAGAGCCAAAATTACCCCTTTTTTTATTGGCTCTATCATATCGGCAATCCGAAACATTAAAAAGCCCGATAGGATAAACGGTAAAATGCCAAATATCGGCGCCGATAATCGATCTATCCCTACTTAAGTCTCATTTCCGCCAGCGGGTCCGGGTCGGTACGGGACATTTTGATCCGGGTTGGTTCATTAAACCCTGATTTCTGTTGCTTTCCCACAATTATTCCACAGTTCTTCCTCTCTTTGATGTTTTTTTGCGGTTGGCAAAAATGAACTTGTGCATTACTGCCACCAATTGGTCTTGAGTGTAGACCAGAACGTTTCCAAGACCCCAAATTGTCAAAACATTAGTTCCTCTGCTACATTTTCCCAGTCCCATGCACCCGCCCGGTCATGTTGCCACACCCCCCAGTTTAAAAACCACTGTGCTTACCATTTGCATTCTTGCGTATCTTTAATCTGTCCTGATAAAACTCCTTAATTAATATGTTTTTTTTCCTTAGTTGTTGGGGTGAAATTAGACCTTGAAGCCTGGACAGATAAGTTCAAGATTCTTGCCAGCAACCATACAGACAACCGTCAAGGCTCAAATGTGGTACAATATATACATTTACATGATATACACACTGTATATCATTCATAAAAAGTGTGTTTTATGTCTTAATGTTTTTGTTTTTCGGTCTCACTAACTTAAGTTTTCGTTCTGTGACAGTGTGGACTAAACAAAAACTGTGAGATGGACTGCGAAGCCAACAGCGACGTGAGTACTTACTTCCTGTTCACAGCTGGAACATTTGTACCAGAGTGCTGTACATCTCTCCAGTTAACGCTCACTTTCTATGTCTGTGTGCAGGATCTCTTGTGTTACTTAATAGATGATGGAGGATTCCTGATTATGTCCAATCAGAAGGATGACTGGAACAAGGTTTCCTTAAAAACTGATTGATTCCTTCACTGGTCATGATTTCTTTCTAATTGTTGCACTTAGCCTGACCAATGGTCCTTATCCTCACAGGTGGGAATGTTCTTTAGTGATGTTGACCCATACTTGATGTACGCTCTGTACAACAACTCCTTCTACAAACGCAAGCAGTCGTTTGATTACCAGTCTGTGTGTGAACGGCTGACGAACAGTGAAGCTGGAGCTGCACCCAGAGGAGTGTTTGTGGTAAGTATAGCCAAATGGCACATGGATTCATGCAATATTTTTGGGCAAAAATCGGACACTTTACCCGAACACCTGATCAAATAAGTGTTAATACTCACATGAATGCTGACAACACAGTTCACAAAAAGTTTTAGACTATTACAGTGATCAAAGAAAAATATTTTTTTCTTTCTCTCTATGCCTCCATATACACTTCTATCTCATTGGGACAAATAGAAAGATTAAGACACTCTGTGAACACAAGCGCTAACATTTAAAAGACAAACCTGATAAGTGAAAGAGGCAGACTAGAACACAATGGGCTGAATCAGTGGATGAACATATAGAGACAAATGGATGCTTGATTAAAATAAGTGTGTATTCTAACTCTCCCCCTGCCCTGTGTATCTGTAGCCCACAATTGCAGATTTTGTGAATCTGGCATGGTGGACATCAGCTGCTGCATGGTAAGATTTTTAATACACAGAAACAAACAGTCCATGCATACTCTCCCCACAGACTGTGTAAAGGAAGCAGATGTACAATGTCGTCACCAACATCTCTCACCTCTGTTTTGAAGTTTGTCATTTAGTATTTAGCCTTCACCTTCTTGTGTGCTGGAGCCAAAAAAGAGGAGGAGCACTAAGATGCATCAAAACCACTTCACATTCACTGTAATTACATGGGATGCCTACTGTTTCATGTTGCAATAACAACATTAGAAAAGGAGGCCATTTAGAAAATAATCCCTAGACAAATGTATATCAGAATTCCCATCATGGTCCGTTTGTCCAGTTAACAGAAAACAAGCCACAATCACAATGAAGCGAAAACTGATTGAACTAGAAGTTTATGAATAAAATGTATTGCCCATGTCACTGACTAATGACAATGAAACAACAGACATGTGCATGTGATGTAAGATGACTGCTGAATTCAATGGCTTATCAGTCGCTTTCTTAGACTTATAAGCATGTCCTAAAGTCAACTTCAGGATGATATTATTTTTAAAACGACCAAAGGAAGGGAATTTAACTATGGCACACTCTAAGGTTACAATTATTGAAGTTGCATTTTCTTATTTACATCTTTAATCTCCACAGGTCCTTGTTCCAACAGCTTTTATATGGACTGGCTTACCACAGCTGGTTTGTCACAGGTGAGTTAAAACAGGATTTTAATGCCAGTTCAGTGTTTAGCACATTTCGTTATCAGATCCATCAGGAATTTTTGAAATACTTGCTGACAGATAAAAATCCCATGCTGAAACAAGGTTTTGTTGCATGGATTGAAGGTGTGTCGTTTTGCTTTGGTGATGTTGCAGATGAAGTGGATGCAGAGGGAATCGACTCAAAAGAGAGGGGTTGTGTAATGATCCAGACGCAGTACTACTTCAGTAATCTCAGCAACTCCTACAACGTTTTGCAAGACTGTGGCAACTGCTCCAGGTCTGTACACGCAGCAGAACACACATAATCACACATGCATATGCACTCACATAAACAACATGAAGAGCAGTGCTGTGACAGAGACATCGTCAGCAGACAGATTCGTCTTCTGATGATTAACCTGCATCAGCTTTAATGAAACGGTCATATTGTTGGCTAAATGAGGCTCATAAGGCTGCCTCATGAATCTTGCTGATCCATTAGCAAATTATTGTGACGCAAACAAGCAGAGGGAGGTTGTTGACTGAGCTGTCTCTTTCTCTGCAGGCTGATTCATGCCAAGAGGATAAACAACACCAACTTGCTGTTTGTGGTAGCAGAAAAGTTGTTATGTGACTCCTGCGAGATAGACAGACTTTCTCAGGAGGAGGAAGAGTGTATCCTTTCACACACTGTGCACCAGCTGCTGCACTGTCTGCACCCTCCCTGTCACTATAATATAGACATTTGTTTCAAGGTCATTGTTATTGTTCAGATGATTTTAATTTTCCTTAACAGAGCCATTTTTACAGATAAGGAAGAGAATCCTTGTGAAGAAATGGCTGTGGCACGTTATCGAAAAGGACCCTCCACCTGCTTCGACAACAATGCTTCTGTAAGACTTTTAGATATCACAAAATTAACATCCACTGTTATCTAGACAGAAACAAGCACTCTACCGATTATTGGTTAGGTTAGTATGTAGAAGTTTGAGCCCAACTAACTCCTAATATAAAATGCTGTTAATTCAAACTCATCGCCCCAAACAAGCTGTTCATTTATCCACTTTTGTCCAATAACATAGCTGAGAAAGAGTCTTGCAGAGGCTGACACTTTCTTTTGTAAATATCGTAGATTTTTTAAACTCAAGACTGCAAAATAAAAGTCATTTTGTTGTCATTGGGGCACTAAAAACATATATTAATCCTTAGCTGAAATTAATCCCCTGAATATGCACCATTTTACAGGTCACAATGCCACCTGGTGAAAAAAGTGACCTTCTACAAAGCAAGAAATAAGTTGTAATATAAAAAAAAAAACTGCTTTTAAAGTTTCATGTCTATTCTGCTTGTCCCACTTTTCATTAAATGATTTGACAGTACGAAAAAATGAAAGAAAAATGTTGCGGGAGTTTTTTGTGTGTAGGCCTGTCACAATTATGACATGTTTATAGATGATTATCATACAAATGGTTGCGATTAATGATTACGTTTTTCATTTTTATATCACCATGAAAGCCTAACCCTAATCATAATGTAATAATAAGCAATAATTTTATGAAGAATAGAAGCCTTTAATAGACAAAAACAACATGAATAATACGCATCTGATTTTCTCTTCAGCTTTGTAAATGAATTTCTTTGGAGGCTGAGTGAAAGTCGGGTTCTGTCAAATCCTTGAGAACGTCTCTCATTGTTTTGTTTTTCAAGTTGGGGATTATAGTTTTTCATAAGTATGTATTCAGCTGGTAATTCATGCTGCTTATTGAACTGAATATTTCTTTAAAAAATGTTTTTTTTTCAACCATTTCTGAATGGCTGCATTTCTTGGGTTATATACCATGTTGCACTATCAGTCAATGTCTCATCAGATAGGGTCATGTTTTTATCTGAGTCACTCGTTCTGAAGCTTTGGCCATCGCCAGTTGCTGAAACGGTGGCTTTTATGCCACACAATGAAATAGGTGGGGTAGTGCATGCAAAGATGATTTATCAAATTAGTGGTATTGGTACTCGGAACTACAACTTTTCTGCTGCATAACTGTCAAAACAGCTCTTCCAGATTAGTTTTCCCTTTTCATTATGTTGAAAAGGTTCTGAATACCAGGTGTGAGCTGACAAACTCAGTTGTGTCCATCAGTGAGCAAATCATCCAACACATGTAATCAACACCTTACTGTTTCCAGATCTGTTTTCAGGAATTCATTGAGATCCAAGCCTGAAAAGCACTGCTGGTTGTTGATATGAGAAAAAAAAACGACACAACAAATATTTTACATTGGATGACGCTCACTAACTTATACATAAAGATGACAATGTTTATGCTGATTCATGTATATCTGCATTTGGCTGCGTATTTTTTGCAGGAAATGCCGATTGACTATAACAGATTTTTCTGTTAGCACATTAAACCCCTCCAGAACACATCTAGAAGATTTCAGGGCTGCAGTGCATGTGGGAAAATGGAGTTAGCTGCATACTCTTGTTCATGCAGTGTTCATTGATTTGATTTGGATAAGTCACAAACCAATAAGGGTAAACGGATAGAAAAGGTTCATTTTAAATAGTTGGTCCAACTTTTTCTGTATGAATTAGCAATACGAAACAAAAAGAGGGTAATTCTGGAATCTGTTTTTTTCCTTTTCCAGGAGAACACGTCAGACTGTGGGCGAGGTCACTCCTTCCGTCCACCACTCTACACTTTACTGCTCATTCAGCTGCTGCTGCTTTATCCAGCTGTCAGTCCTCACGTTCACTCTCTTCTACATTAATTCCATCCTGCTGCACTTATCCTACTTTAGTCCTCCTGAGCTTCTGTTCCATTCCTGAAACCCACCCCTTGTGCCCCTCCGCCCTTCCCCTGGTATAGTCATAGGTAATAATGGGACTTCCCATCACAGCAAGTTGGAAGCCCAGAGTGCCGCGCTACCCTGTCTGTGTCGCTTCGTGACAACTGCCGGACGTTTGTGTCCTTCATCTACAGGAAGAACAGGTGGTGCCAGACCACCTGGATCATCAGAGGCATCTCAGAAAAGAGAAATCGACCCCCCTCCTCTACAAATGCTCCAACATCTCCACTATTCAGATAAGCAAAGGGGGATTAGGACAAGTAGATCTTATCATTACAGACTTCATACCATATTTAGACTGGAGAATTGATGTTGCCTCTCCGCCTTCCACCTCAGATGGCAGGACTTCTTTCCACCATCAGCTATCCATCATACACCTGTTGAAAGGCTGTGGACCATTCTGCCAGTTATAGCCACCACAGAAGAAAATGACAAAAAATTATTCCAAATGTCGAGTATTAACTGCTGAAGTGATGAGTAATCCAAACATACATTATATTTAGGTTTTAATTTGAGAAGGAAGATAGATGTTAATGGCAATTTAAGCGCTATATCTGCTTGCCAAAACAAGATATACTTTGACGTGGTCTTATTTTTGTAGCCAAAACACCAAGAAGAAATGGATTTAGATTTAGGATGAACCACAAAAGGAAGAGAAGACATTCAGCAGCTGAATCCTGACTCATTTTGCGCAGCTCTTAATTACAGATTAATGCTTTTAAAAGGCATCCACTGTGGATTATCGTAATTACATGATGGTAATCACATTTCTTGAAGTGTTTTTCCTCATATCTACTATTCAGTGATGGTGTTTTCTGGCTCACAAGCCAGCTGTAAAATATGAATCAGTGTTTGGTTGCTGCGGGAACATTGATGTCGTGTAGTATTCTTAATGATCAATCGACCATTCTGACCTCGAGTTTAGACAGATGTTTTAAAAAAAAATCTCTGTGCCCTCTGATGAGAAAAAAGCACCTCTGCCAATCCTCATGAAGCTTCTCCAGCAACGCTCCTAACCACAGTATGTGTATGTGCTTTACTTCTGTCACAGCAAAGCCTCACTGTAGTTAACGGGAGGTCTTTGCTTTCTTTGGGAGGGGCCTGATCACATTTCTTTTTTGGGCTTGTCTTACCTTTGACTAATGCTGTTTAAACTTCAAAACCATCCGCTGCTGAGGGGATTGGGGCTTATCAACATGTCCGAGTGCAGTGCAGAAGAGGCCACTAAATATGGTGATGACGTGCAGTAGAAGTCTGGTTAATATCCATCACAGTTTATTTAATCATTGCGATGTGTGAAAAGTCATTTAGACTCCCATGTTTAGGAGCCGCTCTGTTTCATAGTGCCTTGATGCACTTTGTTTTGGAACACATCGGCTGTATAAGAGTAGAGCTACTGTATAGTACCTTCATAAAGCAGCCATGTTTTATGCTTTGGATGCTGAGTCTGTTGGCTATGAAGCTAGCTTTACACAGTGCCATCGCATTGAGTGGATCAGTTTAATGTTTCTGCCTTCATGGCTGTTCTTGCTATTCTCCTCCAGAGCCTCCTGTCTGTCATATGGAGCTACTATACCGTTCCTTTACAAAGCCATGTATAGAGCTACAATACACTATCAGTATACAGCCACTTAAATGGCCATAAAGTGTTTCTTTTTCTTTTATTATTTTCTTCTTTTTCTTTTTTTTAAGGTCACCTGACTGCTACAGTTCTGCCTGGATCGTATGTGTTTGTGTGTGGACGATGTGCGTTAATTTAAAAACCCTCAAAGGGAACGTCTTTTAAGTGAGAGCATAGGGGAATCACAGTTGTGCTTGCATAACTGTTTTTTCCTGTTTCTGTGTTGCAACAGACAAAATCCAGTGTTGTGAAAAAAAAAGGGGATTTTACTGAAACAAAAAGATGCATCTAGAAGTATCAGTCTGCTTAAATATGAATATAGAGGAGCAGAGGTGAAAGAATGTGTAGTTCATTTGTGTTTTCTGTTCAAATGCAGCATAGTAAACAAAAGCCTCTCTAAATGCCTTAGTGTTACACAAAGCAGAGCTCTGATACCCCACATGTAACCCGTTTCTCATGCACAAATAGATCCTGTAATACTCCCTCCACTGGCTTCTCTTGGTGTCATGCAGTAAGTACAGTGAGCTCTAATTTTATATTTTTCCCTCTTGGAATGATCAGTCATTGATTGATGCCTGTTGATTAGATGCTTGAAAGCGGGTGGGAGTTTGTTTGTTTTTTTTGTTTTTTTTTTAAAGCCTGTGACCTTCGATGTTCAGGTGGGATGACTCACACAACAATTTAAACCTTAACTACACACTGTACAGTTGTTGGTACTATTTGATGTGACAGATCATGCTGGCACAGTAACTGCAGCTCAGCCCTGAATAAACGTGACAAAACTTAAAGTTCAAGACTGTTAAAGGAATTCAATTTCAGATGAGTATTTCCAATTTGGCTTTTTTCAGCGTCCGCTGATGCTTGATGCAGTTTTACTTTTCTGGCATTTGTTTGTCTCTGTCCTGTGCCATTAATTCTGTCTGTATTTTCACTATTTCCACTGTCTGTAAATGAACGCTACACGTGCCTGTGGAAATGTACCCCCTGAATCTTCCTCTCTTTTCCTGGATCTGTACGGTCTTACACTAACTAAATATGTAGGCCTACACTTTGTACACCTGCACTGAGACCTTATGCACACACATACACACAGACACACCTTTGAGCAAACGTTTAATAACACTTATTCATGCCCAGCTGGGAGATGTCAAACACAAAGCAGAAGTGAGGCAGGGACGTCACTCCCCAGGTGTTTTCTGTGAGCGGGCGGGATGTCAGAGGCAAGCTCAGGGAGTGGGTCTCCACAGAGCAGCATGGGCCTGTTAAACAGAGGGATGAATCGTATCGTGACATCTAGGTGTGCATCCTGATTGGAGATACACATCTGATT
Organism: Atherinosoma microstoma; assembly: GCA_037177055.1. Lineage (NCBI taxonomy): Eukaryota > Metazoa > Chordata > Actinopteri > Atheriniformes > Atherinidae > Atherinosoma > Atherinosoma microstoma. The sequence continues at coordinate 22,075,796 of JBBBVU010000003.1, forward strand.
TCTCTGGTTTGACAGTTTTACTTTTGCCAAAAAAGAAAAAAAAAAAAACACTAAAAATAAAGAAAAAAATAGAAAATTGGGCCAGCTTGGGGATGAGATGGAGGGGTCAGCTTTAAGACTTCACTTCAAAATAAGTAAAGGAGGATTTTTCATGAAGCGCCCTCCCAACCCTTGCTGCATCTGTGTTGGTGCGTCTCTGTGGGAAAGACACGTGCGTATGTGATTCTGTAGTCTGTAGTCTGGTGCTATGTGATCATGTTTGACAAGTGTGTGGAAAAAATAACATTTAGAGAAAAAAAAAAAAGAGTAAAATCAGTTGAAATTAAAGTGAAGTTTAAAAAAAAAATACATAGGAATACAGCACTGTTGGTAAGTTTGAGATCTGACGTCAAAATGTTTTTAATTTCTGTTTTGTTTTACTTCTTGTACGTGTGTGGGTGTGAATGTTTGTGTGCGTGGAAGATTTAGCTCCTTCTTTTTTGGGCACTGGTCCATGTCGCTTCATTCTTTTGTACAGATTAAGCTAAAGAAAAAAAAAGAAGAGGGCAAAATTTGTAAAATATTGTGTCTGTGACTCCTTGTAAAATATTTTCAAATTGTTTATTACAGAGAATCAGTTATTAAATAATGTTCATATTTTTCACTTCATATCATTGTGTGGTGTTTTTGATTTTCCACCTGGTTATTTGTTATGTACAGTGAAGGTATAAAATGTAGTTTAAGAAGCTCAACAATCATATCAAATTGAATGGTATTAAAGTTCAACAGTGAAGCTAGCTTCAGCAGCTGGCTGGCTTAGCTCAGCATTAGTCCATCAATGCTGATCAATTTTTGTCATTTCTAGATTTGTCTGAGGATTAAAATCCTACAGTCCAGTCCAATCAACCACAACTTTAAACCACGTCAAATAAAGTTGGTCCCATTCCTGTTGGGAAAAGATCAATCAAAGTAACACTGGTGCAGCAGGAAATTGCTTCTTTGTGTTTTTCGTTTGAGGAACTTCAGGAAAGTACTTTAAGCTTACCAAATGAATGTTGACCTGAATCCTGTTTACAAACTGACTACACAAACAATCACATCTCTTTCAACTACATCTTGGTCTGGACCAGTTGCCAGGCAACCATCAAAGACTCTTACATAACAGGTATTGTAGACAAGATTTGTTGTGTGTTGCATGCTGTTGCATCTTTAGTTGAAGCAGATATTTGTTTAGTTAAAAAGCTCCAAATGTGTGACCCTTGATTTGTTGCATTAGAAATGTAAGATTGTGCTCTTTGACCAATGAAAACCGCAGGGAGGCAGTAATGTCTAGACAAGGTTATATGTAGAAAAAGGGCAAGTAAGGATAAAGGTTGCACCTATGTGTAAAGGTTATAATGCAAAAGTGTGACATTAGGGTCATTTTTCTGTTGAAGTTACAGCTAAGTCCTTTACAGGGTGGTAGTTTCCTTCATATTCATCCTACAGACAAGAGTGCAATCAGGCAGCTCTCAGCAAGGAAGCAAATATCTCCCAAAATGTTTAAACTTTAAAAGGAACAAATTATCTGCTGTCATGTTAGATCAGATTTGATTTGCAGGCATCATTAAACTGTCTGAATCGGGTCATGCAGGATGACCTTGTGGCCTAAATTCCTCATGAATGAATGTTTGTGAGGCCCCTCTGAGTCATTTCTCCACTTGTATGCAGCAAAGTACTTCACAGTGTATTAAGGAAGTCTGTAAGAGATTTGTGCCAGGTGTCTGGGTCATCCAAATAACAGGGGTGACCCGCTCCCTTCATCACCACCACGCTGTGATTGGCCAGATTGCTGAGGTTACGGAGCGAAACCTCTCCGAGCTGAGTGTCCTGGTCACCATAAACAATCAGCACTGGGACCTAGACACACAAACACATGAGTAAATCATTTCCAAAGTTCTTTTTTGTTAATACTCTCTGTTCTCTGTCTTTAAATTCAAGTTTATTTACCTTCAGTTTTGCTGAAACTTGTGACAAGTTGAGAACAGAATTTCATTTTTATTAACTGTAATTCATTATTGGGAAGAAAAGGACGGTAAAAAAAAAAAAAAGTAATATGATCAGAAGTCTGACTTTTAAGGTAACAGCACAGTTAATAAGAAAAACGTTCAATAAAACCTCCCAATTGCTGTATGTTAGGGGTCAGTGTCTGAAAATCTCTTAACTTTTCTACATTGAGATGCTGTGTGGAATCCTCTCAAGACTTCTTTACATCTTTTCCAACACTTTTTGGGCGAGCAGTTAAGCTCATCACTTCCAGGGGAGTCGATCTGAAAATGTGCCCAACAGCAGGATTGTTACCTACTGTATGTCCTTTGAACCATAACTCAATCTTTGGTCCTGAACAATATGCTAACCATAAAGACGTCCCACAGTGCAACTCAACGGTAGTTTTTCCATCACACTGACGTCAATATTTTGTCAGCCTTTAGAAAGTTCTTCAAACTTAAATACCTTCTATTATAAAGTCAGCTTTAAATTTTTCTAATTTAACTGAATATACTGTCAGGAAAATCTAACAGGAATGCAAAGCTAATGTTGGAATCATCCATGTATCTGCATCTAGCTACATGCTTGACAGCATGCTCTCTGACTGCATTCTAGTTACTGTTGCCTTCATTTGTGAGCAACAGCGCTGGAATATTTAGTCATCTAACAGCAGAAAAACAAATAAATTACCAGCACTAAAGTATCAGCATCTAAAGTTTAAATCGTGTTACACAGAAGAATGTTGTCTGCATTCAATTTGTTCCAAAAAACAGAATTAGCATTGTTACTGTGTGAGAGGGTGGACAACTATATTTGTCTGGCTGTTAATGAAATCCAGCTATAAAACACAATATTTCCTGTTAAAGTAACAGAGAAGCCATCAATTCCGCTTGAATGTCTTCCTGTTTCTCCAGTGAGAGCTTTGTTCATTTGTTTCAATCTTTTTCCTCTTAAACCACCTTCACTTGATTTTCCATCTAAGAAAGCCATTTGAAAGCCAGTTTCTTGGAAAAAAAAAAAAAAAAGGAGACATGGATGTACTGGAAAATTAGATACGCAGCTGCTCAAGTTTTCCTTCAGAGGGAATGAAGAGCACACATACATTTAAAAAGAAATCTTTTGTACAATCAGAAGTTACACAGGGATACTGAGGAGACTCACACACACACTCACCTTTACACTTTGATACTGCTCTGCTGTGAATTTGTCAGTGCAAATTGGAGCTACGGGGACATATGCCCGTATCAGGGCCTGGTGCTGCAGGAGAAAAGGGAGGGAATACATCCCGCTGAGGGATGGGCTGATCAACACCACCGGGGTCAGGCTAAGTTTCTCACACACCTCCTGGAGGAAACCTGCAGGGGCCAGTTCTCCCACCGCTACTGGGGCCTTGGCTGATTTGGACCGACCAAGTTCTGCGGACAGATGTATAGAGAAAGAGGACAGCAGACTCATGGAGGTTTGTGAGAAGAAGAAGAGAGACAGACACATAAACACTTTTAATTCACACAAATAAAATCGATTATGAGACTAATCATATCACTGACAATGGTAATACAATGCCTGCTGCATGTGTTGTTGCGCTACTCATCCAGACTTGTGCGTGGTAGAAGAGTTTGCTCCCAGCAGACTCACCTGGCAGGTCAATGGCAACTGCACGGCAGCCGGCTTTGGCAAGAGTCTCCAGAGTGCCGATGTTAAGCCAGTTTTCTGATGAGAAACGGATGCCGTGAAGAAGTAGAACTGACATCTTTGCTTCTCCATCGGTAGGTTCGCTTTGTCTGTAGAAGAGTGGTGCTTTGCAGAGTTCAACCTGCACACTTCCCTCTGTTATCTTTATAGCTGACATCCTACAGAGAAAGACAGAGTATACCTGTTTTATTTCACAGATCAAACTGTCTCTGTTCTATCCAACAAATCACTCATTTAAATAAAGTACATTACAAATTTATCTTTCATAATAATAATAATAAATGTAGCAGGTAAAGGAGTTGGGGGGGGGGGGGGGGGGTCCACGGGTTTAACAATTCTTTTCTTTCCACCTTTTTTTCCCCACCTTTCACCCCCCGTCCC
>JBBBVU010000003.1:22081948-22098470 GCA_037177055.1 Atherinosoma microstoma
ATGGATGGATGGATGGATGGATGGATGGATGGATGGATGGATGGATGGATGGATGGATGGATGGATGGATGGACCTTCTTGTCAAGAAGAAAATATTTCTGTGAGATATTATTTGGTACATAAAAACAGAAAGCAGACGTAAGAGCACAGACGTAAAGATGAGCAGAGGTTTGAAAAAAATTTCCATTTACAAATTGTAAAGCAATTTCAAAATGATGTTTCTCAATGTGATATAAAAAGATTTATATAATCTAGAAACAACTGCTGGATGAGTGTGATCTTTTGGTAGCCATGTGTGAACATAATCCAGATACTTTGCATCTTCTCCAGACCAAAATTATTTAAAATGGTAAAAACCACATAAACCAAGGCATCATTGTAGAAGGGTCCAGGGGCTCCCAGTACCATTAAAACCCGTTACCATTATTTATTTATTCATTCATTTATTGACAGCCTTCTCAAACAAATTTCTGACACCAAGCCTCAACAAATGTCTGCATTTCTCCAGCTGTGATTTATCCAGTCAATTCCTCAGAGTGGCCAGTTCCATGTAAGCAGTGAGATTTCATCATACAGAAATAGTAGAAAACTTCTTAACATCAGCTAGTGTCTACTGTCTACACAGCTTTTTATAATGAGTTCCTCATTCACCCATTTACAAACAGTGGCACAAATCACTGGAGGTGTTGCTACCATATGGTGTTTGCCTGCTGCAGGAAGGTGATATCAGTCTCTTGCTTTCATCACGTCAGCATGAGGACATACATGGGATCAAACTGCCCACCCTGGAAGCTGTTCAGATGCATGCACACAGACACGTCCTCTTCGAAGCTAGTTTTTAATGCTTCCTGTCACTTTGACTAATTTCTTAATTACTGCCCTAATAGAAAATTGATTTTTTCACAGGGATGCGATGAATCACTTTGCAAATTCAGCCTGTATCAAGAAGTCACAGCTGATCATTTGATAAACTAACAGAGATGGGATTTCTTTTTCAATGTACCTATAAATTGTGAGAAAATGTTTATATAAAATCATCACATTGTTTCACTTAACATGTTTTTAGAACAATCTTTTGCAAGACAAATTTACCAGGAGTTTGTAAACAATAAAGATTTTTTTTTAAGAGCCTGGAAGATACCGTAATGTCTTGTATTTGCCAATTAGTTAAGCCCAGTTTGAACACTGATTAGAAGAGACATTAAATGTGCTGTCAAATGATCAGACAGCTTGACAAAATATTTACTGAAAGGCTGTGAACCACTAGGGTACGTTTTATTTTTTTGGAAGAGTTTTGGACACTTTAGCATTCACTGTAAAATTGTACCATTAAAAAAAAAAAGTCTTTGGCATGAATACATTCTCCAACTCCAGAGCTTTCAACTACGAGACTCGACCGGCCGTCACCTGTAAACACCTGCCCTGGGTGGGCGACGGAAGCAACGCTGAAGTGAAAAGAAATGTCAACTGTGACCTTTATGAGAAGAAAGGTGAGATTCATATCAGTGACATTACAGATCAGTGTTGTGTCTCAGATGTGCAGCTGTTTGATTGGTTGTTCTCTGGGTTTTTTTTTGTCTGTTTGGGGTTTTTTTGTGCAGTCTATGTGAGACAATGCATCGTGGGTAAAGGGGAAGACTACAGAGGGAAAGTCTTCACCACAAAAAGTGGCCTCACCTGCCAACAGTGGTGGTCCAAGTTCCCTCATGATCACAGGTGAGACTCTGGTGATCTTCTGTATGCCAAGTCTTGATCTCTGTCCTTAACCCTTTTAGCCCAGTCAGACCTTATAAAGGCTGAAAAAATTATAGACATTGAGCCCAACAAATGAGATAATACTGGATTATTTTGCTTATTTTCAACTGTTGCTCAAAATTTAGATCATAATGTTCACAAAACAAGACCAAGCGTGTAGTTTAATGTAAACATTACTGTGTCGAAGTGATTTTGTTGCTGAATGTGATCAATGGCATCTGTGTGCATAGTGTTATCCTTTGTCAAATTGTGGACCTGTGCCTCAGGCATAATCCTCCACGTGTACCTGCATGTTTATTCATGAAACAGAGATTTCATGGTCAAATAATGCCTCTTGCTGCCAATCGACCAAGTTGATATCTCACCAAGTGTGTTTTTAACTTGGGAGTATTATGCCTTTTGCAAATTATATTAATGGTGAATGTAGTTTTTGAGCTGCCATTTTTCAGGAAAGGAATTGCTCTAAAAACAAAAGTTAAATCAAGTTTTTTTACATATTAAAACAAGATGATTGTTGACTAAACAGTCCTCAGATCAGACCTGTCACCTACTGAACACATTTAGGACATTATGTGATAGGAAGTCATGAACTGAAGAGTTGTTAAAATCCTATATTAAAAATTTTTAAATGAAAATTTAAAAAATATTTGAAATTAAAATCCTATATCAAGCAAGAATGAGAAAACACTTCAAAAGAACAGCAGTTGGTTTCCTCAGGTCCCATACACTTATTACAGTGTTGTTAAAAGAAGAGATGATGTAATACTGTGGTAAATATCCCCCTGTAACAAGTCTATTGAATCGTGTGCTGACCTAATTTGAAATGAGCACATATTTGAATAGAAAAAAAGAAGTAATATTGGAAAATATGTTGTTTTGTAATATTTTGTTAAATAAAGGACTTAAACTTGTTTCAAATAATTGCATCCTGTTTTGGTTTACCTTTTCACACAGTACAAGCTTTCTTGGAATAAGGTGCAGCTTCAAATCACAGATTGGCATGTTGAATTAGAGTCAGATGTATTTGATTTTTTAGATGTTGTCGATTAAAGTTGAAACAGCTCTAATTTACTCTCCTAATCAATTCATTTGTGCTGCTGTGACAGTATTATTTACTAAACCTGATCAAAGTTAATTTAACTCCAACACATCGTAAAGAAGCTGCCACTCACTGTGAAACTCCTTGTTTGTCTCAGGTGGACTCCCACAGCTACTAATGGTCTGGAGCTGAACTACTGCCGGAATCCAGATGGAGATCGGATCGGCCCGTGGTGCTACACCACTGACCCAGAGCGGCGCTACGAGAGCTGCAACATCCCACAGTGCAAAGATGGTAGGAAAACGGCAATCAGGCGTGATAGGTCTCTGTAATGTCCATGTAAATTTGTTAGAGTGGGAAAACACCTAGTATGTAGATACTCATAAACATTAGTTTTGATCGATCAAATTGGAAAATAACGTACTTTAATACTTGGGTGCAGTTTATGAATCACTGTTCATTCTTAGAGGAAAACACAGATCCATTTAAAAATGTTTTATGTATTTTGTTAGAAAATGTAATTTTTTGGCTGATTTGCTATTACCAGAATGCACACACCCACAGAGAGCTACATTCATATTATTCTCAGGTTTGGCAGGCCTGCCGCCTGCTGTGCACTTACAGCAAAATGGCTGCAATTAGCAATTACAACAACTACCTATCTCACTTCAAGTGAGCTTCAAGTGGCACAGTCAGTTTCTTTCAAGGAAGTTATTTGGAAATTACTGAGATGTGAAGCAAGGGTTTCTTTATGTGTGATATTTTTTTTTTCACATCAAACACTGTTCACTTTGTGTTTATGGCTGCAGTGGTGTGTATCACATGTAATGGAGAGGACTACAGGGGTCAGGTTGATCACACTGCGAATGGCAGAGAGTGTCAGAGATGGGACCAGCAGTACCCTCACCAACACATATACCAACCTGAAAAGTATGAGTTCATTCTTAATAAGTCAGACTGGTTCATATTATGTCTCACACACTGTCCTACTGCATTAATGCTGTTTAAGTTAAGTATTTCGTTTTCCTGCTCCTACATGTGTGTTTTTTTTAAGGTATCCTGATAAGAGTTTAGATGATAACTACTGCCGTAACCCTGACGCATCTCCCGTGCCTTGGTGTTACACTACGGACCCTGAGGTGGAGAGAGAGAACTGTGAAATCAGGAAATGCAGCAAGAGCACTGGTGAAAACACAAAACACAGACCTTTCCCACCTCCTCTTCCCATTTCTGCACGCTAATGAATGGCCAAAACAATACATCTGGTAGCATCACATCATTTTTTTAGACTGTAGTTGGCTCATTTAGAAAATAATTACTGTACATTGGTGGAAAATAACATTAGCTTTCCCAGAATTTGTATAAATGTTTTATATCACATCCTGAATTCATTGCCTGCTTATTTCCTATTTTGTTTTTTATCATTGGTTCCTTCTGGCAGAATAAAAAAAACATGAGGTTATCTGAGCTGATTCCTTCTAGCACTCGGAGACTCAGAGGGAGTCTCATTAAGTCGCTCTAATTAAATCACGAAAAAACACCTTTTCAGTGTTTGTGTAAATTACCTCCAAAAATGTGAGTTTTTTGCTCTGAGAACTAGTGATTCTGTCTGATATCAGAGGGAAGTGTGCAGGTGTTTGTCAGTGACTGAAACTTTGAAATTCCTCTGTGGGTTTCAGGTTTCTGTGGAGGTTAATTAAAAAGTATCCCTTTAGCCTGTTTTATTCAAGCAGCCTGTTAAAGTTTAAATTTGGTTTCTGCAGATTTTTATGATAAAGTAGCTCTCATTATTTTACAATAGCTCAGTTTAGACTATTCAATACCAAGTTAAATATAAAATGAATACTGTGAGCCTGTTGTCCCCTATGTTAATCATTTTGAAGTTGTACAGTTGAATTAGATATTGAATGTTGAATTAAATGGCATGCTGCTAAACAGAACATAAATAGATAGAACTGATTACATGTTCAGTGTTCTCTCCCAAATTTCAACATCAGTTATGCAACATGGGCTTTTCCAGTGAGAGCAGAGCCCATCAGGGCAGCACAATCAATAAAATAGTGCCATCTTGTGGTGTATTCAAGGCTGAGTGGAAATCATGAGGACGGAACTGACTGCAAACTTTATTCTGTCTGGTTTTGTCGGTAAATTCATCTTTTGGTCACTTTCTGTTTCCTTATTTGATATCTAACTGATAATCTCGTAATTTCTCTGTATCTCTGCAAGGCACTTTGATCAACATTAGTTGTATTTAAAGTTTGGCTTGACTTTTCCAGTCAGTAAATACTAAATATAATTTTTATTTTTTCACACTGTCTTTTTTATTTCTGAATACATATTTATATATATTATGTATTTATTTCCATATGACACACAAAACAAACAGAAAGCACTGAAAAACAAATCTGTGAAAAATGTAGAATCTATGAAAATTAATTCATTCATAAATGCCTTTAATCATCAAATTGATTTTTCCCAATTGTAATTTAACTACTACATGTGATTAGTCCCTGTTTGACTAATAGGTCATGGTATACATGTAAGTGTAAATGAACAGTTTATGTTTCTATATCAGTCTGGGTTACTTCAAAGCCTCCAGTGGTAATATTTGTGGGACAATTATGAAGTTACATCCCCCAGTTGGTGATGTGTTGCCACAAGATTAATGACTCGTAGCTAAGACTTAATAGAGCATGTGAATGAGATGTTGTGGCCATAGCTTTATTTTTCACTGGCCTTGGTTTTCAGTAAAAGATTAGTTTGAGGAAATTGTGAGGCAATTCTTCATTTTTTCATGATGAATAAAAATAATCATACCTAATCATGTCTATGTTATATTTCTCAGTAGGCTGAAAGTTAAACAACATGCAGACATCAGAAAAGTTTTCACCTTTCTCTATCAAGTAATAAAGGACATGCATGACTTCGTAAGAGCAGTTGTAACAAATACCTGAAAATTTTTTTGATTACACATCCGTCTTTAGCAGCATATTCTCCAGGACTTGACTAATCCTGCTTGATTAAATTAAAGTTTTGTTTATCTCTTATCCTGTGCATTTTAAGCACCCACAGTTAAGAGTCTTTTCTAAATGCTAATACTCTGAATATGATTGCAAGATAATATTTTAATTCATTCCATGATTAAAATAAAATGAAACTAGAAAATATAAAGTCATGTCTCACATGTGACAACCATCTGCTTACTTTAACAACAGGTAACACTTCTTGTTGCCATATACCTTATTATCATAAAATTTGTCCACAAATTATCCACTAAGTCATGGCAAAGACTGGGTATTGTAGTGTTGCAAAGAGCTCTCGAGACTAATTGTGATGTCATTGTTACATATAGATTTAAAACTGGGATTTCAGATGAGCATGGCTGTAGGTTAAAAAAACCATTGCACCATCAACTTGTTTCTAGACTTTTTTAAAGCCTTGAGTTTGCCGAATTGGCAGCTCCCACCTTTGTTATTTTTCAAATATTTTTTTATCATTATTCATTTATTTGTTTAAGTTACTGGCTGTGAGAAATCACTGATTAATCTGACTGAGAACCAGTTTACTTTCAGTAGTTAGTTGTCAATCAGAAAGCCATTTTTTAGAGTAAGCATCTTCACGTGACATCAGAAAAAAAGTTCTGTTATTAATATCAATAAGTGTGTTAATCCAACCAAGATCAGAATTTTAATGCATGTTAATGTGATATTCTGACTGAAATCTTATTGACCAGAAGCTCTCAATACCAGAATACCACACCTGGACAAATCAGGTGGAGGTTGATGCTTCCTGCATGCTTAACTGGACTCAAATGGGCTTTTCCACATGGTCCATCTTCCAGCATCCTTTTGTCAATAACTTTAGCATAAGTGTATATTGATACAGCCAAAAAAAGCTTCTCTTTCACACATTTCTCTCTTGCTTTTGTCAAACAGCTAAATGTATTAGAAATTGTGACAGAAACCCACCCCATTCAGTTTATGTGTAAACGTACTGCAGTGTAAAGTATTTCCAGACTGTCAGTATGCTCTAATAAAATCCCAACTTTACGGTTGCAGCGTTACCTGACAAAATCCCCCTTTAAGTAACTTAAAGACCAAATCTGTGCAGTGAATTTGGTTATACCTACAGGTACAATGACTTCCCACTGGGAAAGTTAGACACAGCAAAATGTCTTGAAATTTTTCCCACACAATCCATAGTGTCATGATTTGAGATATATTTCAGCCAATAAATCAGTTACACTCCAATGCATGTACTGGGACAAAGGAGAGCAGTCCTTTGGAACCAAGTCAAGCTATAACTGGATAGAAACATGCTAAGAAATCTAATCAAATGACTTCTTTCCGTAGCCAGAGAAATGATCTTCCCCTGGTTGTTAGAAAGGTTTAAGGAACTTTCACATCTGCCTCGTTTTTCTTTTACATACAATGTATGGTGAGCATAACGAAGCTGTCCTTCCTTTATCAGCGACAGAACAGACTTCTAGTACATCATTCTAGCTAATGCAAGTCAATTATCCAACTTACAAATAAGGTTTGTTCACACTATATCGGTGTTGAGTAATTCTGCATCACCATACCAAACATACTGGAAATGAGGCTAGTTTCAATGATGAGTAAATCTATTCTCTCTTCTTTAACGCTCAAGCTACTCGCCAGAGCGATCCTGGTTTTTGTTTTATACGTGTAACAGTTTATTTTCTTTCCATCTTGCTCCTGCTGTCTAGCTGATGTTCTCGTGGAGAAGCGGCAGCGCTCCGGCTTCACCACCAACTGCTTCCGTGGTCGTGGGGAGGATTATCGTGGTAAAGTCAATGAAACAACATCAGGTATAGCCTGCCAGCGGTGGGATGCCCGGTTACCTCATGAACACCCATTTTTCCCAAACACATATGAGTGCAAGTAAGTACTTGTGCATTGTTTTTCATTTCTCCACTCAGAGCTTAAAAATGCATGTTTGCACATGAATATTAAGTGTTGCTGCAGGGAAATTTCTCGCTATCTTATTTGTCTATTTACAGTTGACAGTAGATGATAGATGATCAGTAATTTCACAGGGAAAAGCGGGTCGCTCTTTAAGTGCCTATATGAATGTGAAATGAATATTTTGCTTATTAGTCATTCATGATGCCAACATTGATTACCAGCATTCCATTTATTCATCTATTCATTTAAGCAAATTCAATATGATCTCTGCATCTCTAACATAGCCAGTCAGATTATTTCAGTGACGTGCTACTTACTGCATCAAGCTGATTCTGAGTTACACGTCATTCAGGGGTTTGGAGGAGAACTACTGCCGTAACCCAGATGGATCAGAGGCTCCCTGGTGCTTCACATCTGTGCCAGAGATGAGGACCGCTCTCTGCTTGCAGATCAAACGCTGCGCAGACGACATAGAAGCTGAGGGTACGACTTCTCAATGTATTTTTGATGGCAAACATGATTCCTGTGAATGGGTCACTCTAGACATTAATAAATAAAGATGAGTCTTTGATCCAATGTTTACATAATGAGCAGAACTGTAATACTTATGTGAAATAACTTTTAGTAGTTAGTAGTTAAGTAGTTTTGACAAAATATTTTGAATTTCAACAATTTACCATTGTTTATCTATTTAGTTCCCTGCTTGTGCATCTCATAGGTTTTCAAAAATAAAAAATAACACATTGCCTCTGTTGAATGAGGACAATTTTGCTGCCAAAGTTTTATTAAGCAGCTATTATTATTGCAGAAATATTTGGCAATAAGGTAAATTTTTTAAAGGAAGTTTAACTAAAGCAAAATAACAAGATTCTTGGCATTTCACAAATATTTAATGAAAGTGCACATTAAAGCCTCTCTTCTTTTCAGTGGAGTCTGTTTGTTTCTTGATCTGTTAATGATCAACTTTCACTGAAGCAGCAACCATAACCTCCCAAATGCTGTTAAAGGTGCATCTTTTTCCCTCACATAGGATTTGAGTCAGTCAGGGAGGAGGTCCCTGCTATTTATTTGGTTGCCAGCTTCTTTTTTAGGATTTATCTGTCCCATCTTGGCACTTTTACTGCTGGCCAGATTTCATAACACTTATCATCATGTTCATAATGTTCATGTTTTCAGATTGCTACCAGGAAAATGGGAAAAACTACAGAGGCATTGTCCGCAAAACTCGTAAAGGCATCACCTGCCAGAAATGGAACGTTAACACGCCTCACCAAACTAAGTACAATCTTTCATATATCTTTCTACCTTTCAATTTTAAATATGTATCCAAAATCTATATAATATATACTCCAAGCAGAATTTGAAGGTCATATGTGTCAGTAAATGAACACATCCCTTTAGAAGGAAACTCATTTGATGATATAAACCTCAAATTAGTGAGATTGACAGCATTTTAATAGCTTTACAACGATTTGTGTGATCTTGCAGGATAAACCCACGGACACACCCTGAGGCCAATCTGACGGAGAACTATTGTCGTAATCCAGATGGAGATCAGCACGGACCCTGGTGCTACACCACAGACCCCAAAACCGAGTTTGACTACTGTGCCATCAAACAGTGTGGTAAACATCTCTGCTTTCTGTGTCAAATGTACCCGCTGTACTGGGCTTCCAGAGCGCCATGTTTTCTGATAGGCCATGTAACAATCCTGTTGTTGTTGTTTTCAAACAGCTGGAGAGAAAGTGTCCGTGACAGAACCCGTAGGTTAGTTTGTGAATGAACATTGAGCAAGCTGCCACAAGCGTCCACAGTTGGAATTCTGCAATATGTTATGTTTTTTGTGACTACAGAGAAGGTGGAGTTCAGCGAGTGTGGAAAGAGAGATGACCGCGTTCCAATAACTAAGATGCGTATCGTGAACGGGATGCCAGGGAACTCGCCGTGGACAGTGAGCCTCAGAGACAGGTCCGTCTGACAGCTGTTAATGTTTGGTGATACAGAGTCACAACTGACTCTGCTGCACTGTGAGTGACCTCTGACCTCTTTGTTTGCAGGAAAGGAAATCACTTCTGTGGAGGATCTCTGGTGAATCCCAGATGGGTGATCAGCACCAAACAGTGTTTCTCCTCTTGGTATTTCATTCAAAGGATTGTCTGTTATTGTATTTTATGACATTTCTGGAAAGGGAGTTGCATCTTGAGCAAAGTAACTGCAAAATGGTTTTTATGAAGAGAGTGAAGCCAAGACAAGAGGGTGGAGCCAGAGGGTAATGTGGGACACCTGACTGGCCAAAAATACAAATATTCTTGAGGGCTAATAATTTTTTAAGAGAGTTTAGCTATGAAGCCATTATGACTGGTGGGAAAACTATATTTAATCCAGAATGCTGATTGAATAGGACTAACCATATGTTTTGAAGTCAGCATCTAGTGGCCATCAGTGGTACTGCACCGTGTTTTATTACTGTCTAACAATCAGGAGGAGCTGTCATGTAGTTTGTTTTTCTTTTGGTTTAGGAAGGGGTCGTTTCCATAGGTGAAATATTCCAGAGACATGCATGATTAGAGCTGGTCAAATTATCAACAAAGGACCTTCAGTGCTTTTTATTATCTCCTTAAACACTGAAAACTTTGGGCCATCCTTTGTGAGAGAAAAAAGGAGATAATCGCATCCCACAATTCCTCACTGCCTTAATTTTGAAAGTGCTCTGATTTCTATATAGCTGTACCAGTTGGGATTCATGTATATAAATATGAGTACAGGAAGGCAAGCACCAGCACAATATTATATTTAGCTTTTATAACTTTTTCTTTACCTGGTAATGAATATATATATAGTGTCTTTAGAGTTATTATTTTTTTGTTTGAATTTTAATTTATCTTCATCATCAGTTGCTGTGTCTTTGTAGTGACTTTGTGTCTCATCGTGCACAGCTACGTGGACCTTCCCGGGTACTCTGCAATGATGGGAACACTTTTTCGTGATCCAAAAGATGATGAGCCCACTGTGCAAACCATCCCTCTCACCAAGATCGTCTGTGGACCATCTGAGTCTCAACTGGTCATGCTGCAGCTGGAATAGTGTGTATTGTCAAATGTCACTTGTGTGCACAAACATGCAGAATTTTGAACCCGTAACTTCCCTTTTACTCTGTCTTCTTTCTGTCTGCAGCCCTGCCCAGGTCAACGACCGTGTCTCTCAGATCTGCCTCCCTCCTGAGCGCTACACAGTGCCCGAAGGGACGATGTGTGAAATCGCAGGATGGGGTGAAACGCAAGGCAAGTATGACTCCTTAGGATAAACTGACAGCAAATTCACTATTTACTGTGTTTTATGCAGCTACAGTATGCATCAGTTCAGATATATACAAATAGATTACTTATTTAGAACAAGAATCTTGCTTCTTTCCCCTGAAGTACTATTGCATCTAAATGAGAGAGCTATTCAGACTCTTTAGCAACAGATGGCATAGCTATTTCCAAAATTATTTAACATCTGTTCTCCATCCTTTCTTATTTCTCCAGCTCTCTAAGCCAATTAGTTGCTAACATCTCCTTCCTTCTGTTTTTCAAGGAACTGGGGATGAGACTGTCCTCAATGTGGCACACATGCCAGTTATCAGTAACACAGAATGCAACAAATACTTTAGAGGTCGTGTTCGTGAAAATGAGATGTGCACAAACTTTTTCCATGGTGGAGTAGGCGCCTGTGAGGTATGTATCCATAGAGAAAATGTGGAGAGTTTGAAAGATTTTCCATTGTTCCTTTATAAAATACAACAAGCTTAATATAAGGCATGGCAAGTTTATTTGTATAGCACATTTCCTGTACAACACTATTCAAAGTGCTTTACATAAAATATTAAAAGCATTACAGAGGTGCGAAGAAAGCATTAAAAAGGAGTAAAAGAAAGCAACAAATAGCAAAAATCACAATAAAATCATAAAAAATAAAATCACAAATAAAATAGATTAAAAGCAACAACATGCCAGAAAGAAACAAGGGGCACTGTGATTGTGTACCAAGTCATGGGGATACCACTAACACCATTTTCTTTCATGCTTACCAGAGTCTACCATGGCATTTAAAGCCATAATTCAGTATAGCAAACAGAATGGTAAATCATGAGAGAACAAAGAAATATGAAGCTCCAACCAGAAGCTGGTTGGCAGTTTAGCAGAAAGACTGCAGAAAATGCTATTGTTAGGCTTTTTCCAAAGCAAATTGCATGTTTGTTTGGTTTTACAAGCGGTAATGTGCCTGTGAGCTTTAGAGATAGAGCTAATCAGGCTGTTTCCACCAGCTGTTTCCTTTGCCATTTGTGCTAAGCTGAGCTAAGCTAACCAGCTGCACCAGTGACAGTGTGTAAAAATCCACAGTAGCCTATAGCTCTTGCTCACACCGCTTTGAGATTTTTTAGGTTTGAATTGTTTTGTGTAGTGAAAACTTCACTCTTCTGGGAACCCTTTTCTGATTAGCTTTGAGCTTTAGTTCACCAACCAGGAAAGTTTCTAATTCTCCAAACTGAGTGCCCTGACTACTATCAACTATACATGCTACAAATAATGGCACTTAAAAAAAATCCATTCAGCAATAAGAAATATTGATCCACAATGAAGTTTTGAGCCTTTAAAATGCTAATAACATGCATATAATAGACCACACAAAATCTGCTATACAAGATTTCAACACATGCATCCTTAGTCAAAACTAAAAAAGATTTTTTTTTCTTAATAAAAGTGATGTCAGTGAGCTGGTGGAGCTACAGTAGTGGAGCACTTCATGTCTATCCTTGTAACCTTAATTTTTACTGCAACATTTAATTAATTTAATGTATCTGAGAAACACCACAGATTATTTGTACCTTTTTATAAGAAAAGAAAAAAAAAGTAAGGCTATATGTTGTTAATTTAACTTTGGCTTCGTCGAAGGACAGGACTCAGCCAGAATCCAGTATTTATGGTGAGAATCTCGCTACAGAAAGCATAAAACCAAGCATGGTTTCAGCACAGGGTGGGGCAGGGGGTCCACGGCTTTTTAGGATTTACATAAAGGGGGTCCTCAAGGAAAATGGGTTGGAAACCACTGCTGTAAAGTTTGACATCACACATACAGAGTATAACAAAAATAGAGACGGTTGTTTAATACTGGAGCAATAATTATGACGTTACACAACACAGAATCTACAGTCCAAGGATCAGCCAGTGAGCTATTTGTCATATCTCACACTGTCCAACATAAAGCAAAAGAGCAAGGGGAGAGTAGATAAACAGCAGAAATGAAAGACAAACTATTAGAAAAAAAAGACTTATACTGTACAGTCCAGTCCTCTATTGAGGGGAAATCTCTAAGTGCTCAATCCAAGGCGGCATGGATTGAACAGCTACATAGTTCTGGCTTCTACATCCCATCAAATATCCGGGTACATAATCCTTTTGTCTTAAACCAGTGCCACACACATTTGTGCCTGTTCTTATAGAAGCATCATTAAAGTCTTTTCCTTGCCTGCATAAAATGTACCCTGGGAGGAATGCTAGCTCTCTTAGCTCCATTAGGTCAGAAAGTGTGGATTTTGTGTCATGAAAGGCTTATGTTTATGCAACATCCATTTATAAATTGCACTAAATTCCTAAGTAACTTTTCAAGCGCAATTTTTTCCACAAATCTTTTGGTATATACTTTGTGAATAACACAAAATTATTAACTCAGAATAAGTCCCTCAAATACTGATGATAAAGAAATTCTTTGGATGAGTTAGATCACTTATAGGAAAGAACATACAGTAAGTTCCTATAAGTCAAACACATTCACCATTTGGATAATGTAAGGCAACTGGGCAAGATGTGACTGCACTGCAAGATGTTTCCAACCTCAGCAATGACAGTCAGTCATAACAGAGACAAATAATGACTCCAGAGTGTTGTTACTGTGTGTCTGCAGAGAGACTACGGCGGCCCTCTGGCGTGTCAGAACAGGGACTGCTGGGTACTTGAGGGTGTGATCATCCCCATGAGGCGCTGCGGACACCCGGGCCAGCCCAACATTTTCATCCGTGTGTCCGTGTATGTGGACTGGATCAAGAAGGTCATGGAGATGGCTTAGTGAGAGATGCTGCCATCCAAAACAGGACTGATAAAATCCATCAGAAAAAAAACTTGCAAGACATGCACATACTTTCTTCTGATGTGTCACTTTGGCATTAGAAACTGTTAAATATACAAATCAAAATGTACATGTATGAGCTTTGTTACTATGTCATTATTATTTCATAAAAAAGCCAATATAGACTCATACATGCAGAAGATCCTTGTTTTACGTTGTAGTTTGTTCCTTTATATCTGCAATTCATTCATATATGAACTTAAACTTGGAGAAGATTCATTATGGAAATATAAGTAACTGTTCAAATTTTGGGAACACTTGAGGACATACTCTGTATCATTACATTTTTATTCATTACTCAATACTGTTCTAATAAATTCTTTTATCTGCTTACAAGTACAGTTTTTGAAAACTTTGTAAATGTTAAATATTGTCAGTTGTGAAATATGTGGGCTCAAAGTAAATGGTTGTCAACTTTAACAACAAAAAAAGTTGAAAAAGATTTATTAAATTAATTGTAGCCCTTTTGGCTCAAAGGAGAATAACTGCAGCAAATTAACCTCCAATGACAGAGGTGTGTTAGTTTACAGCAAAGATTTAAGGTTCTGAACATCCCCTGTAAGTGCACCCTTTACCAGAAAACTGTATTCTTCCCCTGCTCTCGCTGGCATTGAATGGAGCTCCAAAATACCTTCTTTGCCCCCAGCCTCTAAAAGAAATCCCTCCTCTGCCTGTCTTTTGAAGCCTGCCCCCACCTCTAAAGACATGCCTTTGTGCCTTATGCAGAACTGTATGCGCTGCACATTCTTTCTAGTTCTATAGGAGGATTTTTGTAACCCGGTCCTGATGAGCCCACGGAATTCAGCTTAAATAAACCTCAAGATCAGAGTCCAACCGAATCTCAGACTGCAGAAGGCCACTGAACTCTCTCATACGTAGACACGTACACAATTTCTCTCATGCAAGCCCTCCCCCGTCTCTCTAGATTATCTCCCACTCTGGCTTTCACTTGTTTTTTTACAACAATATTTTTCACATTGACTTTTTATATCACATTTTTGGAAAAAATAGAAACTAATTTTAAAAACTGAAATGCAGGACTAACTGATGATGAGTAGGGACAGTTTAGAAACAGCAGATTGACAGTTATGACTTTGGTGTTATTTTTTTTCACTTTCATGTAGTAATATTTAAAGTAAGTGACTAATCAAATTCGTACATGACTTCAATCTTTCAGCAAGTGTTGAAAATTTTTCTGGGAAACCTGAGTAAACTTTTGATAAATGTTGAAACAAAAGTATGCAAATATTTTTTCTTTGTAAGTTTTTATTCTGCAACTTATAGTAATAAATTGAGAAATCATGTGTAGGCTGAAGATAAACATTGGTGTCTTTGAATTTACCGTTTGGGTTGCGCTTTTCTTTTTTTTTTTTTTTAAAGAAAAAATGTAAATGTAGTATTGTGGTTAGAGTGGATGTTCACTCTGAAACTTTCAGAATTACATCATGAAACTGACACTGCAAACTGTTTAAACTTTAATCTGAGCTTCATCTTTGTAACTTAAAGCTTTATGTTCTGGTCTCATGCCAGCATGCTCACCTGACATGACTCTATGAGCGGTCTGGCATTAGCTGTCCCTGGAATGTGTGTTCACTGTGGTTCAAACATTTTCATCTGAATTAATCAGTTTGTATAAATCTGAGAAGTAAAAACTAAGATAGAAGCTTTTTTTTTTTTTGGTGTGATTTCAAAGAGCAATTGAGCAGCAAGCATAAGCACACATGATAATATTTAACAACAAGTTTCAAGTTGAGGATTCCATTGTGACCAGTTCAAATCTAAATTTCTATTTTATCAGTTTATTAAATGACTTGAAAGCTGAATAGATGAGTCAAACCGGAGGGTAACTTTTTACTTGTTCTACATGAAAAAAATATATATTTTCCATCATACATGGGCAAAAACATTTCTCCTGCTTAGCCTATTACTATACAATGTTTTCTTTGTTGTTGTTGTTTGTTTTTAAATGTATTTGTTTACATGCAGTACATGAGCCTAACAGGATTCATATTTTCTCCAAACAAACTCACACCAGATTGTTGCTCGGCAGATTTTGCTCTAGAAATCACATTTCATACAAGACTCCTTTATGACTTGCAGATACTGTTTTATCTCTAACGCTGTAGGTGGGGAGATAACAGCAGGGAAAAGTCAGTGAAACCTCTGTTTGAAACTGTGCATACAGTCTTTTCTCACTATGATTTCTCCTGAAGCAAACTGAACTTTTTTCCTTCCCTTATTGGGGAACGT
The DNA here is from genome assembly GCA_037177055.1 of Atherinosoma microstoma. Lineage (NCBI taxonomy): Eukaryota > Metazoa > Chordata > Actinopteri > Atheriniformes > Atherinidae > Atherinosoma > Atherinosoma microstoma. Next base: position 22,098,086 of record JBBBVU010000003.1, read on the forward strand.
CCCAGCCCCCCAGACCCCACTTTGTGAACCCCGGAACCAGACCCTCCAGTGTAATGCCCGTCTTTCTCCCTCTTTCTCCCTCTCAAGTGGGTGGTCCGGTGAGCTGCTCGGGGCGGGGTCCTCTGTTTCAACCCTCCTACCCCTCGTTCTTTCTTGAAACATGCTTTAATAGAGAAAGTATGCAATGCATACTGCTCTGCCACAACCCCCCACTACACTGCATCTGGGGTATTCGTGACTGGACGTCTGGGGGATCACACACATTTCCGATTAGGAGGAGGGAGGAAAAGAGAGAGAGGAGAGAGAGAGGGGGGAGAGAGAGAGAGAGAGAGAGAGAGAGAGAGAGAGAGAGAGAGAGAGAGAGAGAGAGAGAGAGAGAGAGAGA
>JBBBVU010000003.1:22108755-22118868 GCA_037177055.1 Atherinosoma microstoma
ACACACACACACACACACACACACACACACACACACACACACACACACACACACACACACACACACACACACGTAAGAGTATAGCGTCATGTGTAAATATACAGCGCAGACATGCAAAGTGTTTTCAGGACTACATGCCATCACACACACACCAGCAGATGTTACACTCCGGTAGAAGTGTACAAATAAGACATTAATGTCATTTCTTTAAAAGAAAAAACTGTATCTGATGGAAAAAAAAACTGAAGTGAGACTTTGTTCTCCTGGGAAATAAAATGCAGCCAATAGTTTACAACAACTTGATGAAATACTTGCTTTTTAGAGTGTAGTTCCTTATGAAATACTTTTTTTTTGTTTTTTTTTTGGATTTGTTATTCTTTTCTCATTTTTACTACATCATGTATTTTTCTGATTCTTACACTGTAAATTGTATGTGTGACACTCTTAACTCATGGCAGCAAATGGCCACAAAGTGCTGAAATACATGAAAGTCATGGTTGACGTTTAGTCACCGCTTGTGCTCGGTCAATTTGTGCTACTTTAACAAAACAACTGATTGTACAACACTGATGGTGCATTTCATTGCTTATCCACTCATTTCACAGAAGAAGAATGTGTTGTTTCTTCCTTCAGATTTTACACAGTCTCGTTTTAAAGTGTAATTTTGTTTAGCTCAGATTAAGTCCCACTCACAGTGAAGTAAATGGGATTTTATTTGTGGCGCATTAAATACTCATCAGTTTCCACTGAAGCTCATTTCTATAAAAAAAACAACAACAAAGAGGTTTATGATTCATCCTCTGTCACACAATAGTATAGTGTTCCTGGTAAAGACACATTGATGTCACTTAATACTTGGAACACCATGAATGAAATTTCATTCCTCCCAATTGTATTTGATAGATACAATCAGAACAACCTGCATGTCACCTGTAGAATTGTTTTTGATTGAGTATAGTCTTAAGATAATTTCTGACCTGTTTATGTCCAATTCATAAACACCGCTTGGCTGAAAAAAACACGTAGTTAAAGCGGATTCCAAGAATCCATTTGTAACCAGCGCATGTGATCCATAAATCTTGAATCAACGTAAACTGACAGCATCTGCTGTGAGGTTTCCTCTCATATAATGCTAGCACATATGAGGGCTGAGCCATGAAGAGTTGTGGACCAAAAAAACGTGCAAAGTTTTGCAGAAAAGGTAACAGCGATGGAAAAGGAAACTGATGCCAGGAAACATGTATTATTCTGTGGACTAGTTATGGTATAACAATACTAAAGACAAGCTTAAGGAGTATTACGCTGTTGCACTGAGCGAGGTGATTAAGGGGAAAAAAATGCTCTGACCTTAGATAAGTTGTATCTGCTAATAACCCCTCAGAACTTTTATAATAGATTCCTGTCACACAGTTTAGTAAGCTCAGCCAAAGTTCACCTCAAAATTGATTTGTGTTCCGCACTGTAAACCCCAGAAAAACCTGCAGGAGAATAATTTAGACTTTGCTAAGAGATTATGTAATCCATTACTTGTATGTAGTTTACTACTTAAATCATACCTCCGATTACAACTAATCAATCAGTTTATAAATAAAGCTCCCAGGCTTTAGCGATAATTGATGGCGCCAATGCTGTATGGTTTTTGTGACATTAACGGGAATATACATTTTATAATGGAGCAAAACCATAATTTGACACCTGGCAATGTAGTAAAATTTACTGAATATTTAAATAAACACCGCAAAATGTTTTTCTCTTTATTATTTCAGTTTGTAGATTGTCAGCTTGAGGATGAATCAACAGAACAGCTAACTAAATATAAAAGAATATTCTGGACAGCTCCAGATCTCTTTATCCAAATAAGTGCTGTCTTCATCTGATATTAGCATATGTCCTTTAGTAATCAGATCACAAGCCGACACCTCTAAGTACAATTGTAAAGAGTTGGGATGTAATCAGATCTGATCACTCGACCATATCTGAGGTGCTCTGGGACACGTGTGAACACAAAATGCAAATAGGTCCTGGACCAAACTGTGGGACCATTGCTCATCTGAATTGCCTTCACACAAGCAGCCAGGTTTTTGAGTTTTTGCTGGTCAGATTTCCACTAAGAAATGTATTCTTTGTTTAGCAGCGTCCGGACTTGCAGGATATGTCAATCACAGGAAACCTCCTGCTCTTCATTTGTGTTCATTTCTGTAGTACTGACAAACAAAACAATGCTTAAGCTTTAAATGGGGGATAATTTGCTTTTGTGCTTTACATCACACTCTGCTCATGGATCTATTACAGGCAGCAAAGTTACTTTTTCTTGAGACCAGAGTGATTTACAATTCTTTAGGCTTCTCTCCTCACAATTCTGCACATGAACTGGTTCAGAATGAGTTTAAAAGCTTCAGTCAGCTCTGCACAGTGTTAGTCCAAATACTTAAATGAACATGACTGAGTTGAATCTGAACATTTTTATCTCTGAATCAGTAATAATGTTGTTCGGGTGACAGTATACAGTTTGGGTTTTTTTGCAGAAACGTTTGTTGCTCACCACAGCTGATTGTAAGTGACGTAGGCTATGTGTGTACTTGAAAACCAAGAGGTAATCAGAGGTGGTGACTCGAGACACAAGTGAAATCACGCGTTAATACCAGGTTGAAACTGATGCAGATATTTCTACTTCTGATCAGATAACCCAAAACATATGTAAACACCCGGTGTAAATAAATACCTGAATATCTAAAACCAACCTTCAGTCTAACTTTGCAGACATGTTTTCACGCATTGTTGTTTAGGATTTCTGCACTTAGACAGATGGCCTGAATTTGTTGATGCTATGTCAATTTGCTAAGATTCTTGTATCGTGTGTGGCAAACATATATCCAGCATGAACTATGTGTCACTCATAAGTTGCTCATTACTTGAATATCATCCCTAATTTACTTTATCTGTAAATGTTTCTACTTTTATCACTGATATGTTGTGCTTCAATCATTTCATGTATTTCAGCATTATTGACTGAACTGCTGCCAGATTACAGATTAATTCAATGTTGCATTGACCTTACTTGTTTGCCCCCTGGACTACCTCTGAAGACAACCAAGCCTGGGTCATCTCTGGGGAGACTTATGGTCTCCATAAGACCCGCAGGCGATGTGGATCACGAAATCTTGAAATAACTGTCAAACTAGTACTGTCATAGTCCACACATCTCATCTCACTACATTCATGTGACCACAAGTGAATGGGAGTCAGCCTGAAGGGTGCCTCTTTATTTAAGATCCAGCTGAGTCGATGTGTTATTTTACACAAGCTGTGTTTGGATATTTACTCTCTATAACAGGGACAATGTTGTTCTGTGATCTTACTGATAGTGATATAGTTACATACAGTACTTGATCCATTTTTCAACTATTTAAAAGTTGAAGTGTAACTTGAGAAATCATATTTTATGCCTTACTTTTAACACCATTTTATAGTTATGTTATTGATGTGTCCTCATCCACTTCATTAATACAACTCACAAACCTGTGATATATGTTTTGTTATGATTCTTTACTTTGTGATTTGTGTTACTCTGCTTCTTTATCGCTTATCAATAAAATATCACACGTATCAACTCTTTGCTCATAGATTTGTGAAGCATTTTTCTAATTGGGATTTATCAGTTTTAATGTGTAAAGATGGAAACAATAAGTTTCTTTTAACAACTGTGAAGAAACATGGAAGAGAATAACGTCATTTTAGGACGGTAACGCATCCAACGTTGAAGCTTGTCAAAAACATATGGTCACAAAATCACTATCACACAGAAAGGTTGTCTCTTATGAAACATGAAAGAAGATGCTGAAGCTCAGGAGAACTTCACTGACAAGATACAAAACATTTAAACAGCAATGACACGTTTTCTTAATAAAAAAAAAGTGCGCCAGACTTCATTTGTGCACCAAATGATTACAGTGCAAGATCGTAAGTGTTGTGCTCCTGTATTATACAAGAGTGTTTTTTTGTCACAACTTTTAAACCACTGCTGTTTCACATACTGGGATGAAAACATTCGTCAGTGCCCCGGCTGCACTCTAAAACAGTCCGTTTCCCTTTCTTTTCCTTCCTGAGCAACAGCCTGGATGAGGCCAACAGCCCTCACAAGCTGAGATCAGCTAATGGAAGAGGGCTGTTAAGCGTTGAGAGCTTTGGCTACATCTGTAAAGACCAGACGACTGGGTCGCTGTGTTGTCCCTTGGGAGGTTGTGAGAGTCTGCAGGGAAGATAGAAGATATGAGGGAAGTTAATATCACACAGTAACTTCCACTCTTAATTATTTAAAGGCACACAAACACTCAGTTATTTTAGAATTATAAGAAGTGTGTGGGAAAGATGTTATTATACTTAAAAACCAAAACCAACCAAAAACTAAATCATCTTAATATTTTAGGATGTAGCCCATGATTAATTATTAAAAGCAGGAAATGATTAGTACCAGAAGCCACAGATCATACTGCATGAAAAACAACTGAAGGGATACAGGAAGTCCACTTTGTTGAAATTACAAGTTAATAAATCGCTAATAATTCTAATATTGGTCGACAGTTCTCCCGTTATTTGTCCCACAGCACATTACTATCCAGAAAAAATGACTGGGAAGATAAGCTCAGTTTAAGTTTAAATTTTTTTAAAACTACAGGAAAAGCTTGTGAAAAGGGTTAATACCTGTAAGATTCCAGTCATGTTTTGGTGCTTTGGCTACTGGACAAAAACCCTTTAAAAAATTCATTAAATCATTTTTCTTGTCTCAGTAGTTTCTTCCATTAATGAGTAATCTGTAGAGCATACATTAATCTGGATTGTATTAATATTGCCCCCTTAAGGGGATGTTTTGAGGGGGATTATTTTTCTGTTTTATGTGGCCCCTGGAGTATTTTCTTTATAGGTATTAAGTTGAGGGATCACAAACAAAAGAACGTGAAAGATGGATGTAGGTTCAGAGGAGAAGGCTTTGAGAATAGATACTGTGTGCAGATGCAGTGATTAGTTCACATAATTATCGAAAATCAGTTTCAGATATCTAGCCTACTAGTTATTGCTTTACTGAAGCAAAGACAATATGGAAGAATAAGGGTGGCTTGGAGCGGGGGTTTTATGATAAATGGTTAAAAATACACACAGGAGATACTTTACCATGTTTCCCTTATACCATTGTCAAAACTTAAGAAAAAAAAGATGAAAGAAAATGCAGAAGAATTACCACAGTGAAAAACTTTAAAAGTATGTCATCAAAATAACATATGAAGCCTACAGTAAATAGGTTAACTCAAGTAATCAAATTATCAATCAAAAGCAATATAAAAAAACCAGCTGTAATGCACATGACTGGGGAATTAGATTATTTTTCTAAATGATGTTACTCAAAAATTTTAGCGATGAGGACAGTAATAAAGACGCTTTATCGCAGTTTCGAACTTTTCATCAATTAAATTTAAGAATATAGAGGTAACATGGAATAACTTTTCATGGCTGTTCACATGATGATTTTGAAGGAAAAGAAAACTTTTCTTTTAACACTGCCTGGCCTACCTTGGCATTAGGACCTGTGAGGCTGCCTTCCCGGCCATGATCCAGTAGTTCCTGTTCCAGCAGATCATCCTGTTCTTCAGCCGGATCAAAGTTGTACATGGGCATGAGCTGATGTCTTAACTTCTCCAACCTGTCAGAGAAAAAAGTCTGAGGTGAGGAGCATTTGGCAACTATGAAGAAGTTTAACCTGGTTGCATGGTACTGCCCAAACAGTAAAACTTTTTAAATTACATTTTACAAATTGCTATGGCCTCTCAAGCCTCAATGATGTCTGTTCCAACTCTTATCATGACATCAACAAACTATAAACTTACCGCTTCCGTTTCCGAACATACAGCAACTATAATTAAAGAAAAGCGTATAAGGTTATTGATAAGTATCATGGACTTCACTGTTTTATCAAAAAGCTTGCAGACAATCTGAACTGATTCCTTACAATTACCACGGCTAAGCCAACGACTGTGATGATGCCAAGAAGTACGAGCAGCATTCCAACCCCCGACCCCTCGATCACCACACCTGGAAATGTGGTGGTGTTGAAGCTGGTATCATTTGTTGTTATGGTAACAGTCATTAATGTTCTTGTGGTGAGGTTTTCTCTGGCTCCCGGACTCGTTGAGAGCAGGGGGACTGTGGTGGTTGTGGCAGTTGTGGAGAGAAAACTTGCAGTTGTCTTAGCCGCATTTACAGCCATGGTCAGATGGAACTGTTTCAACTAAAGGATGTGTTTTAAATGTCAGTCTGATCTCAGTCTCAGTTTCTAATGTTCCTCATGGTCAATATAGGGGTCCTCCTGCTGCTTTGGGGTCTGCTGAGGTATTAATGGTTCTTCTGCCATAAGACCTGTTGAGTGAAAGGAAAAACACTGATGAAGGACTATAATACTAAATTACCAAAGAGTCATAACCATAGTTATTTAATATTCTAATTCTTGTAAAAAACAAAATCCTAGTTTTCTCTACATCTGTGCATGATGATTTGCTCGAATGTTGATTTTTTTTATTTTTTTTTTAAAGGGGGGAAAGGGCGGGGGGGGGGAGTAATATTCTCATTTTCATCCAACCGATGGCTGATAATACCAGCAGGGCTATGGTAGGTGTTTTGGGCAGGATGTGGGTACCAAAGGCACAAGAGAAATCTGGTGTAACAACTTGATAAATACAGAGGTATGCTAACCACTCAAACTGTAATGTTCACTGTGAGGAAATGTGTTGGCAGCACTTTCAGATGTCAAAATCAACTTAAACCCACCCACACACACATTACCACACACACATGCACACGCACACACAAGTTCCATAAATATCCGCTGCATCCAGGACTGAGTACATGTGCTTCCAACCTACACACATACTATGCACTTCCCTTCCCAGGAGAGCGAAAAGCAGTTTTTTCTGAAGATATACATATATGAGGAGTTTTTAAAACAGGAGCATGCTTTCTATTTGTGTTATATGGTGACACAGGAAGGCACAGACATATGATCCAGTCCTCCCTCCTCATCCTGTCTGCTTGTGCTCTTAATGAGGAACATGTGCAACTCAAGCCAACCAATGAAAAACAAAGACTGAATTCAGTCATTGCTGTTCAGTGTACAAGCTATGCTTTGCACAAAGACAGCGCTTGCATTATTTTACATAGTAGTCTTTCTTAGGATTATTTTATGGTCTCGTATTTTGTATAGACACAAATGTTATTTATAGTTAAGATATACTGTATCTCAGCTGTCTTAAAGAAGCAGCTGAGCTTCTAATCCTGCCAACATGGGCAAGTCTTACTCCTGCTTCCCATCAGATTAGAGATACATACGTACCTTAACAACCAACATGCATGTTCAGAGGTGGACTGCAGCAGGCTGAGGCTAGCTAAAGGCAGAATTATTTCATTGGAAGAGGCAATATTTGCTCCAGTGTCTGCCCCTCCTCCTCCTCAACCTCTTCTGTTTCCCCCTTTAGCAATGCAGGTATTGCATTGGCTGTTTACATTGACACAACAGCCATTTTCTCTGAGGAAAGACTCCACACACCAAAATAACCCTATCCTGGCAGCCCCCAAGAGATTTCCCGCCAGTTCTTCGATTGCCCCCTTGGATCCACTCCCGCTGTCTTGCCCTTTCTTGTATTTCACACAACAGAGGCAGCTCTTGGGATGCTGCAAACAGAGATCACTGCGACAAGCGCCCTCCCCCTTCCCCCTGCAATTGGTCTAATGGCTTCAAAATGATAAATGTGGTTGGCTCCCTCAGCTGCCTGTTTGGCTTTGCAGGGATGAGAATGGGATTTAATAGCTCTGCACACCAGATGCTGTCAGATCCATGTGAATGACTGCATCCGGGTGGGAAGGCTGAGAAAATTAACCCTATGATTCCCTTTGTCTAAATCTCGATTATCTTAATTTACTCACAGAAGCGGAAAAACAAATCAATGCCCAGTCACTTAAATGTGCAACATTTTTTCCATTTTACTCTTACATCACACAGTTGAATCATTTCTTTTCCATTGCACGAGTTTATAGCAGCCACGGTTTAAAAAAAAAAAAAAAGTCAGAAGTCTATCTTTTTAAACACATTCCCAGTCATTATTCCGAGGGGTATAGAAATAATCAGTAGTGAATAGTTTTTTTTTATATATTTGATTCAATGCTTGTATTTAATAATGAAGACATCTTATGACGTAACAGTATTTTCACGTTTGTACTTTTAATTTAAAAAAACCTCTCATTTATACAATTTAGACTTGCTGTTGCTGTCAATGAGTAATTGCCTAAATTGCTGATGTTTCTATTCATTAAAAGAAAACAGGTATGACCATTTCTATCTCTCTTCTGCAAAGTTTGTAAATCAGAGGGAACTGAAGCTATGGTTGATTCCTTTATTAATATTATTGAAACATGTTGAACTTCTCCTGCCATTTACACCAGTGTTCTGTGTCACAGCTTAAGGAAAGAAAAAATAACAGCAGTGTGTTTGGCCCAGTTATATTATTTGTCATAGACTTAAATGTAATATATGACCTTATCGTTATGTCTGCTTCATAGATGAAGCTTCAGTTAACCACCTCAGTCCTATTTTAGATTAACAAGGAAGTTTCTCTCATTTCACTACTGTCTCTCGTGAGATCTGGTCAGTTTGTCTTTCCAACAGTGGTCTCATATGCAGTACACAACATTCTAATATATAGTGTGAATTACATTTTACATTGAATGGTTTCAGACATTTTTTACATTCAAATGCTTAAACATGTAAACAAATAAAAGCAAAAGGTACAAAGAAAATAGGGAGATTTTAATAATTTTGTTTATGTGTTCTTACTCAATGCAGATATATATCGTATAGTCCAGTGCTTGGTTCGGTAATGTAACCATACCATGATGCGCCATATTTTTGATGGTTGCTGTTTGTGGCTCTTCATTATGTCAACAAATGCAGTTATTTCAGTGCATGGGCTGTGGTACTGTTCCATCCCACAAGTGTAGGGGGTGCCAAAGAGCAAAAAATGGCAAAAGTGGGACTTTAAAAGTAGCTCTTCTGATAATTATGTAAAACCCAGCACGATTACAAATAAATATTCTCTTACCTAAAACATCGCCTTTTGTTTAAATAATTGATTGAACAGAAAGTTAAAATGCCAACCCAGCCTTACCAGAGGTTGTAAAATATAAACATTTATTAATTTAAGACAAAGTAGTTTCCCAGTCAATTCAAAATTGTGAGATGACAATGTTTTTTAGGCAATTTTATTTGTTGCCATGTAGCCCCATATCATGTGTCTAAGACTTTTTAGTTTTTTTGATTCTCAACTATGTATTCTTAAGATCTTAAACTATTTCGCATGAAGGTCCGGGTCTTCTGATATAAACCACCATAACCTGCTTCCTAGTACGGAATTTCTTTTCCTACAATAAAAAGTTACCACCACTTCATGTTTTACAGTGAACATGTAAAAAATTTCACTAGTACCATTAATGGGACTGTATTGCAGTTGACAACTCTGGAAGACAGCATTAAACATTAATTCACACAACTTTTCCATGTTAAAAAAGGCACCATTAATGCACAACCAAATATGTGTGTTTATTGTACAATATTCATGTCTTTTCAGGGTAGGCCTTTTTGCAGCAAGACGTCAAACTGCTTTAAGTGCAACAAAAACCTGTTGAAATGGTTGCATTCTAAAAATCCTGTATCAAGAAAAAAATAGATAAAAAAAATAAAATAAATTCAGAGTTTATGAATAGAATATTTTGTATTCGTCTACTGTCTCAAATATGGGGGCTTGCATAACATTTAGACTTTATTAATGTTACACAGCATCCCAGCATTTTTGAAAATGGAGTTGTTACGCATTAAAGGGAAAATACTCTTCAAATATTTACACAGCACTTCGTACAAAATCTCAAATTGCACTGGCTCAGCTTACATGCTCTTTTTTTTCAGCTCACAGTGACAAGGATGGCATGGGGGGGGGGGGGGGGGGGGGGGGGGGGAAAAAAAAGGAAGGAAAACCCCACCGCCTCCCCCCAAAAAAAAAAACCACCCTTCCCACCCCA
>JBBBVU010000003.1:22151439-22165214 GCA_037177055.1 Atherinosoma microstoma
TGCTTACAATAGCAATCTCTTTGATGCCAACTGTAAGCCTTTTATGGATCAGGAATAAAAATATTTTCTTCCTACTGCTCTTTAATGAGAAAACGTGTTTAGCACACATTTAAATGCCTCCTTTTTTTCTTTCTTTCTTTCTTTCTTTCTGTCTGTCTGTCTGTCTGTCTGTCTGTCTGTCTGTCTGTCTGTCTGTCTGTCTGTCTGTCTGTCTGTCTGGAATATACACAGTAATATTTCTGATAATTGATATTCACTTAGAAAATCTATTGAATTATTATTATATATTATAATTATTAATATACTAATACTACTACTAATGATAATAACAACAACAACAACAACAACAACAACAACAACAATAATAATAATAATAAATACATTATTATTAATAACTGTTAATTATGGTTTTTATTGTATTTTTCAATATACACAGGGAGACAGTAACCATATGTTGGGTTTGAAATACAGGTAAATAAAAGAACATGCACAATCAGATTTATATTCTATATGGCATCTCAGCTTATTTTATGGAAACACAAAGGTAAAAGGCAAGCTCACTGGGTCTTTTTATAAACTTGCTTGCAAACTTGATCTTCACATGTAAGCTCCTAAAGAGAGAAACACAAACATTGTAAAAACTTTTTCTTTTTTTTGGTTGCATAAACAGGTCAAATTAAATGACCTGTTAAATGAATGACTGTAACAGTTTTAAAGGCAGACATTTTTTTTTCTCTTTCAATTAAAAATTAAATGTACAATTTTTTGTGAACCCACACATATTACAAATCTACATGATTTATCAGGAAGCAAGGAATACAAGAATTGTTTTAGAATAAACATGAAGAGAAAATATGCAGAGTCATACCAGATGAAGCTCGTCTCCCTGAATCCAGTGAGTCCAGCCCCTGTTTCTTTTTTCTCCTCTTTGAACACACACCAACTTGTCATTTCTCCAATTGACCACAGTCTAGCAGAGGACCAAAATAACATCAAATGCTGCAGATCACAACTGGTTATTTATCATATTACACTATTATGATGTATTATACTGCAACATAAAAGTCATTTGAGTATGAAGACATTTTGCAAAATTCCCATCTTTATCTGCTTGTGTTAGGACCAGTCACTGAACTGGATCAACTTTGAGACTCAAACATGAGCTTCTTAAGAACATTTTTACCTGGCATAATCGGTTGTCCATTCCTTTTGTTACTTCTTTGAACTCCTCCCCAATTCTGAATGAACACTCATAATTTCTGAAAGTGGTGAAAGTGTGGATTGCAAAACTGTCTCCATCTTGCTTAATCACTTTCTGAGGCTTCAGCAGAGAGGCAATCTTGCGTGTTGCAAAGTCAATGCCTGCGCAGCAAAATGAAAGGAATTTAAAAAGTTTATACATTTTGATCTTTAATTTGTCGTTGGGTTGGAATATTCTATCGGCTAAGTTAGGGTTTCCCACTTTTAAATAATGGTAAGGGTGTGTATCATATTCAAGAGATAAATTACTTCTTTATTTCATATCTGAAGATTTTACAGCAGTAACAGTTTTATTTTTAGAAAAGAGAAAAGAATTATTAGACTTACCAAGTGCGACCATATAACCCTCAAAATTGACATTACTGACAATATCCCATGTTCCACTGAAGTTGACAGGCATTTTGGATGCTCGTTTGACTCCCTGTGAGACTCTGCGGCATGAGTTTCAGATGTGAATGGAATCACAGTTAATGTTCAGGATGTTTTATTATGCGTAAATATGGGGCAAGGGTGATGCGACACTTTCCCCAGTTATTTGGAACACGGGAAGAGAACGGGAGGGTGGAGCACATCTGTTAACACAATTTCTTTAAAAAAAAAAAAAAAAACTACTCTGGTCTTTTTAACTCCTGACAGGATATGAAGCTTTTTATGAAAATATTACATGTTTAAGGTTGCATTGACCAGAAACATTACAGCCTAATCTCCAGGTTTAGTCTTTAGTGCAGATGTTTAGCTTTAAAGGGGAACACAATATGCAGCCAAAGTTTCTGGGCAGGGACGGGATGAAATACAATCCTCCTTCAGAACAGTGTTTCAGCACGTTAGCCTGGATGTGCAGCATCCATGTTTCTCTACATGCTAATCTTCATGGCGTATCATAGCAGCAGATGGATACCACAGAATAAGAGGCTGAAATTGTGAGTACATCCATGGACAAAGATATAGATATGTATTCTGTGCTACTGATGTGTTATTTACTTTCTATTCACAGTCAAATAGTGAACGCAGTGTTCATAATAGTTGTTCTGGTCCCTCAGCTCTACGTCATGGGAAGGTAACTAGGATGCAGATGCTGACATCGAGCCATGCAGGTCATGGGTTACTGGAACAAGGGGAAATGTTGCATTAACAATGGCTTTTGTTTTGATTGAAGGCAAAAATCCTCAAGATACTGCAGGCAGCCACTCCTGAACAACTTGTCGACCTCTGTTGCCTTATCATTTATAGCTTCAGGTGAGTCCGTCAGATCACACAACTGATCCAGTCTTTCAAGCAATGATTACAAACATTTGCTCTCCTCTCAGGTTTCTCTGTGATATTCACGTTGATAGATCCAGTTCTGCAGAGCTTGTGGGCAGCCTATAATGTTTTTGGCCTGCTGTCGTTTGGACATGGGTTGTGTACGGCTATCCTGACCATCACAGCTGCTGAATGTGTAAGACAATTTAAAAAATAAAAAATAAATAAATAAAACAACTGTCGCATCAAAATGATTTTATATTCACAGGCCAAAACCACCCCAGAGCTGTACTACATGTCCCTAACTTTGACAGTCGCCTCTACTTTCAGTACAGGTGAGCAACATTTCTGTCCAACATATAATTTAACACAGTTTGACAGAGTAACACCTGTTCATGTCTGTTCAGGTTTTTTTATGGTAAGAGGGGGATTGTGGTTAACCAACAGGCGGCTCGTGACGGAGACAAGCAGAAACACAGAGTGATAAAACAGCCCAGCTGTCTCCACATTGACAACCGATACGACACATTTAAAGAATTCATGAGGTTTCTGTAGCACCAACAGCTGGTAACTTTAAACCATGAGGAGGAAAAAGTGCAAGTGAGTTAATCCGGCTCATGTTTTAATGTTTGCTGCCTTCATTCGAAATGTTTGCTGGGCACCAGAATGTTTTTCAGAACATTAATTCATTTATCAATTGCAATACCTCATACATTGTTTACAGACTTGAATGTCCATGTGGTTGTTTTTATATTGGGAGAACAAAGTGTAAACTGAAGGTCAGACTGGCTGAGCATAAGCATGCAATAAGAACTGGCAGTCCTCAATATCCCATGGCTGTTCATTATAAAGATGTAAATCATGGCAGCTGTAACTCTGTGAAGATATCAGGTATAGAATATTGAAAACTCAACTAGGGGCTGATAGGCTGAAAAGACTCCTGCAAAGAGACTCATTCTGGATGTACTGTACACATTAAAAGCTACTTATTACGCAGGTTTGAATGGAGAACTGGATCTTTCTCCCTTTTTATAATTGTTCTCTTGTATAACTGTTGATTCTGTTGTCTCTGTGATAGGTCCTTAGAGGAAAAGAAACTATTTTTTACCACTAAAATCAATATTCTTTTTATTAAAAGAGTGTATGTAACTTGTATGCTGTTTTCTTTCTTTAGTTAACTGTGTGGTGCGTAAACCCCTTTTGTAATGCAGTCTGTCATATTTCAGTTTCTGTTTTCTGTCATTGGCAGGTCATGTTGATCATGTGACCGTCTACCTGCTCACACTGAGCAGCTGTCCTTGATTGCCTATTTAAGTATGACCTGAGCTAACTGACACACATTTTGCTCTTTGCCCTGACGAAGGCCTTTTTTGGCTGAAACGCGTTGGTGTGTTTTTAATAGACTAGCCATGTACCAATAAAGACTTTTTAATCCTCACCCTCTTGAGTGCCTCATATCTCTTTCCTTTATCTTTGAATATTTTTTTAATGCTCTATCAAACAAAAAAAACTCACCTTTTCCCACAATTTTTCTGTTGCACCTCCAGGCTCCTTCTTGTCTAAAATGTTTATTGCCTCTGTCTCTTTAAAGCTCCCATTAGAATATAACTTGGTATTTAAATGTTTGCATTTAACCTGCCTTGCAGTATGTTACTTTTAAAAGTAGTATTTGGTTCAGCAATGATGAAAAGTTTGAATATTCTTAATGGTGTTTCCTGGAAAAATATGTTCCAATACCTTTGTGACTCTGCTCTCTGGCATGTTTTAATTTCAATTATTTTTCTTTAAAAATGTTCATATTTCAATAGTTAATGCAGAACTTGAACTGGAGTTCTCCAGCCTCCACTCCCAAATTTAAAAATGAACTAAACTAACAGTTAATAAAGACTAGACTAAAACATTGGAGTACATTTAGCTGGAAATATTCAGGACTAAATAAGGACAAGGAGACAAAATGCTGAAATCATGTTTTGTGCACACTGGGAATGTTAATACCAGTGCTGATTTTTGGAAATATCTTATAGTCAGTCATGTGGCACTGGCCTAAACACAACACAAATAAGAAAACACTATTTTAATAACATTGCTTCATAGTAGAAGAGTCCAGCTGCTGCACTGGGCTGCCTGCAGTCCAGAGCTAATATGTACTGCATCATACAGTAGAAAATACAGAAAAGACCCCGAACTGTTCCCAGATGTTTATGGACTGTTGTTAAAAAAACAACTACACAGTGGCAATAAACATGTCCCGACTTTTTCCTTTTTTAAAACAGTTATTTTCTTTTTCGGTCGCCTGAATCATCTGCATCCATTTAACTCTATCCTCTACATCCTTTTCTCTTACACCAGCTAACATGTCCTCTTTCACTACATCCATAAATTTCTTCTTCCTGCCTGGTACTTCCAAACCATCTAGTCTGGCCTCTATGACTTTATCTCCAAAACATCTAACATGTGCTGTCTCTCTGATATACTTATTCCTCCATCTTTGCCACTCCAAAAGAGAACCTCAACATCAGTTCTTCCTCCTCCCATAAAATTTAAGATGATGTAATATTTTTTGTGACACCGAGAAACATCTTTCAACATTTGATGTTTACTGTGTTCTGTTGCAAATTTACATTATTGACATTTTACGGTGCTCCAACTATTTTGGACTTGGGTTGTACTAAAAATTCACACATTTTTGACAGAAAATCTTTAAAGTTTTATTTATTGTTTATCAAACAATTTAAAAAAACTCCTACTCAAATTCAGTATCATCAAGCTTTTATTTAAACAAGGTCTTCAAAAGGAGCATTTCATTTAAAGCTCAGTGAAATACAGCTGATCTCATTAGAGATTGTTTGAATGTACAAAAACCATCAGCAGGTTTCATCCGATGAGTATTCTTACAGGAATGACTCTATAGATGGTTGGAAATGCACTTTTTTTTTGATGGGTGAAGCACTAATATTTTCCATGGATATCTGCAAATACATCTGAGATGTAATGTAATTCACACAGACTAACACATTGTGTTATAAGTAAGTCAGTGTTTGCGTTTGCTGCAACTGCCTTTCGTCACCAGACGTTTCTAACA
This sequence comes from Atherinosoma microstoma, assembly GCA_037177055.1. Lineage (NCBI taxonomy): Eukaryota > Metazoa > Chordata > Actinopteri > Atheriniformes > Atherinidae > Atherinosoma > Atherinosoma microstoma. The sequence continues at coordinate 22,157,024 of JBBBVU010000003.1, forward strand.
CCACATGCTGCAAACTTTGTATTCTAAACTGAAGGGTCACATCACACTCAACTATAATTTGGTCAAATCTAAAAAAAAAAAAAAAACACCACCACAAAAAAACTGCATATGTATCATATGTTTTCACACTCTCACACAATAAAAAATGTCCAAACAAAGTTTTATCCTTCCTTTAGAAGAACCAGAACCGTTTTAAACCCATTAACTACAAATTGCAAATACCAGATATTTCTGTCAATACATTTTAAGAAGGTTTTAAGTAAGCCAACCTACTTCAGACATTGGATTTAATGACGCATTGTAATGCAGCTGCAGCTCTTACTGATGATTTCTTGTGCTGAAAAACTTCACATTAATTAGCTAAGCATTACTAATTGGCTGACAACGATCCTTTCAGTGTCAGAAACCACAAATTTCTTCAGTTCCTTTTTAGTCTCTTCCCACACAAGCACGCGGTTCAGCCAAATAGAGAACATTTTTAAGCAGATTTCCTATTGGTTCTTTTACTTGATTTTTTTTCTTACCAAGTACAATTATGAACCCAAACTGGTAGGAAATAAATAAAAAAGATTTAATCTTTATTATGTAGATGATAAGCAAAAACATGAAAACTTGGTCCATTCTGTTCTGGTTTATTTACATCTTTTCTCACCAACCAGTAGTTCAATGACAGCAGCTGCAAAGATATTTGATTGAAAACTGAAAACACCCCGCCCGCCCCCTACCCTAAAAGTGCATCATAGTCTATATACCAAACAAGACTACCATTAGCAGGCTTCACCCCAGTGACGGGATATTTGTCTGGGACGTCCTTCACTCGACTCAGCTGGGTGACCAGTTCATGTTTGCCTTTTCCCATCACCAAAAGAGCCACTTTGTGTGCTCGGTTAATGGCACTGAAAGTGAGGCTCATACGCTGGTGAGGCTTGTTGGGGCTCTCAGTGAGAGCCACCAGACTCTCCCCATGTTGGTCCACATCAACGCCAGGGAACAGAGAGGCTGTGTGGCCGTCATAGCCGACACCCAGCAGCACAAAGTGGAAGCTGGATCCATTAACATATTTGCTGAGCTCTTTCTCATACAGCAGTGCTCCTCCATCCTCTTCCACGCACAGACGCTGGTTGAGCAGCACTGGCATGGGGTGGATGTTGTAATAGGGTATCCTCACATGCTTTAGTAAGTTTTCATGCAGCCTGTAAAAGTTCGACTCCAGTTCGTTTGGTGGCACGCAGCGCTCATCCACCATCCACACATGAGTATTCCTCCAGGGAAAGGAGAAGTGGTGCACGGTCAACCTGTGATACAGAGCAAGAGGAGACGACCCACCTGAGAGGGCGAGGTGGAAAACGCCACCCGCATGTATCGCCGTCTCTGCTGCCTCCTGGATATCTGCAGCGAGCATCTCAACGAGCTCCTCGTTCCATCCAGACACCATGTCACTACTGCGAAATTTGCCATGCGTTACTTTAAAATTTTCAGCTGATGCGCCACCCATCTTATCAGGGTCGATTATCACCACCTCACTGTTGTAGCTAATGTCTTTTCCTTTAAGATTAACGTCCAACATGTCTCCATTTTCAGCACCACCGGGATAGATTCGAGGAAAGGAGCTGGTCAAGCTGCTGAGAAGTGGAGTCCATAAGTCCCAGGAGGCCAACAGGTTTTCAGTACTTATGAAGCAATTCCTACGTCCAACAAAGATTTGAGAGATAAGCTCTGCGTAAGCTTCCTTCTCTTCTGTCGGGGTTTGCACATAGTAGTCTGAAATGGCCAAACCTAAAACGCTGACATCTTTGTGCTTGGTCACTTCCTTCCACTCGCGGTCCGTCACCGCTGGCTTGAATAAATTCTTACTTACAAGAATTGCTGGATACAGAAGACTGCCATGGCCAAAGTAGAAAACTATCTGTTTGGGTTTGCAGTGAATGCTGTCGTGGTTCTGAAGGCAAAAGACGTCGTTCTTGAAAAGTATGCGTGCATAGCCTATTCTTTCATCCAACATCTTCCCTGAGATCAAAAGAATTGGCACATCTTCGTACTGGGCCTCATCGATGTGAGCCAGAACAGCTGAAACAAAACCACATGTTAGGCTCACAATGTATTCTGAAACGGTACAGAACATGCATGAAGTCCAGCAGAAAGCTGAAAGAAAGGGAGTTCACCTGCAAATGTGGGCGTACGGCTGACGTGGTCTTTTGTCTTGTTCAGCTCCTGCTGAACCTCTTCTTTGTAAGTCTGATACTGTCCAATCACAGCTTGATTCTTTCCTAAAGGCAGCAAGGAACTGAAGATCTCCAGCTTTTTTTGCAGAACTTCTTCACTGTTGCTCACATTTACAGGAAGCTTCATGGTCAACAGCGTCATGACCTCCGTCAGGTGGTTCTGTAGCACATCTCTGATCACCCCATACTGGTCATAGAAGGGAATACGACCTTTGGAGATAAAAATGATAAAAAGCAATGAACTCATGCGATCTCCAATGAAACACAACAGGGTGACAAAACTTTGATTCACCTTTAACATCCAGGGTCTCTTTCAAAACAATCTCTATTCTCTGGATGTGGTGCCTGTTCCAGATGGGATCCAGAAATTTTCGGTTCTCGATTCTGAATGGGAGTATCTTTGACACCACCTTTGCACACACAAAAAAAAAAAAACTAAGAAGATCAAATATTCTATTTGCAAGGATGAGAGAAAAAGGGCGTGTAGGATTTTCTCACCTGCTTTCCCAAGTAATGATCAATTCTGTACATTTCCTCCTCCTTTAGTGAGTTTCCAAGTTGAGATGCCAGGACTTGAGCACTCCTGTAATCGTGTCCAAAAGGTTTCTCTAGCACGACCCTCAGCCAAGCCCCATTGGCTGGCCTACAACTGCTGTTAACCTTCTCAGCAATATCTGCATATGCAAAAGCAGGAACAGAGAGGTAAAAGAGCCTCCCTGCCTCCGTCAATCCCTCCTGCTGGAGCTGTTGCTCAATATGCTTGCCCAATTCCTGGTAGTCCTCTAGAGTTTTCAGCTGCCTATACTGCGAGAGCCGCAGGAACTGCTCTTTCAGCACAGCACAGCGCTCTTGTGATACATTCTTTAAGCAGGAAACTGCTTTGAGGATCTCGAAGAAGACCGGTAGGCCTTTTTCAGTTGGTGACAGTCCTCCGCCGTAGAAAGAAAAGGTGTTTCCACTACTGACCTGGTTAATATAGAGCTGGAAGAATCCCTGCCACAGGTATTTCTTTGCCAGGTCCCCAGTGCCTCCCACTATGATTACAGAAACATGGCCAGGTCTCGGTGCCTCTTCCTCCTTTTCTCCATTTCCTCTGTGGCCACACAGAGCGACCAGCAGCAGGAACACAGTCACAAACATTCTCTGGTCCTAACCGTCCAAAACCCTGTATGAACACAGCCAAGAGAGAAATTACATGCAGCCACATGTCACTGGGTTATCTCTTACACATTAGCAGCTTGAAGATCTTCAGTTCTATGTTCAAAGGTTTCTCTTTTCAGCTCTAAATTTTTCATAAAAAGCTCATTAAAATCTACAAATTCCTCTGCAAACATAACTTAACATAACATGTGGCCCCGTGACTTATAACACAGACATCAACACGTAAAGAATCTGTGACAATATTACAACTGCAGGTGATTGTTTCACAAATGAGATTTAAATCATTCCAGCTAACATCGAGTCCAATGGACAAGACAAAACAGAACACTGACCCTCATAAATGTAAAAGAAAAAAAACAAAACAACAAAAACACTGACCAAATCTCCAAAGAGACAAAAGATAATTTACTTAGCCAAGTTCAAGTCCCCAGCTTTTCTCTTTTAAAGTCCCCTGACAGCCTGTGATACCGTCCTGAACGTGGTCATAAATGGATACTGCTGGATACAAGGCAGGGGTGTAGACTTTGCACTTTGCTCAGGGGCGTTGAGCTTCCAGTAGAGGAGATGCGCTGTTGATTTTTTTTTTCTGGGGAAATTCTCCCAACTAGCTGATGATTTCATAAAGAAAAAAAACCTAGTTTAATAAACAAGATGAGAAAATGTCAACTAAAAAATATAGACTCATCTTTAGCTACTGTATTTCAATTCTAGCTAACAATTGGTCTGATTAATTAGCTAATCATAACTTTGTTTTGGGAGCAAAACCACTCAAGAGAAAAGCATAAATCAGGGAAAAGGAAGGTTTGTTTTTTCCCCCACTAATGAACAGGGTTAATTATTTCAGGTCCTGCTAGTTGGAAGTTCAGTCTGGAAAACTTTTCTGATTACAAATTAAATTCAGAGAAACATCACACAGTATGAAAGTAATATTTCATCATCAATAGCACAAAATAAAGCAAAAGTTACACAAGCTGAAAATAAAAATGAAAATCAGAAAGTCAAAATTACTCAAATTTCACCTCAAAATGTTCATTTTGTTGTGTTTTGAAATGAGATGCTTGACTCAATTGAATGAAAAACAGTTTTATAAACAGTAAATGATATAGTGAAAAAAATAATAAGAACAGGCAAACACCCTACACTGCTTACTCTAACCGAAACTTCTTAAGGCCACTAGAAAAGTCTTTCAAAAGCATTTAATTAACCTGTTCTTCACAGCAGAGCATCCAAAGAGAGACACAGACATTAACAATCAGTGTCTTACTGAATTGCTGCTTTCACTCATTTCACTCACGCATAAGCACCACATTATAATAAAGAGCCCTGGCCTGGGTGTTAAAACCTTATCTTATGTAGTAACATATAAATAATACAATTTCTCAAGGAAGACTGAAAAGTGCACAAAGAGTTCAGAAAACCCAGATAAAGGAGCTGATTTTATGACTGAGAGCAGCATCTGGAATCCCGGCCGCCCATGGTCATGTTTACACAGTGTCAATTCAAACAGCAAAGGCCACCTTTTGACTTTCAGTTACAACTGAATTTCAGTTTTGATCTACTTTAAGAGTCACTGCAGTCAATAGCATCCATTGCACATGGTTAAGATTAATACCTCCTTTGGAACCATCTTATTTGTTCCGCTCTTTCAAAATACATTGCTTTCCTCTATGGTCTAATGAGTACACTATAATTTTTCGTTCAGTACATTTCACCACAGCTCAACAGAGTGACTTAAGGCAGTAATTTAATTTAGATACGGTCATTCTTCTTCTGTAGCTCTAGTATCCAGCAGTCCTAAGCTGCATCATTCTCTGTCAGCTCGAAAATTCTTTCTTTGCAGTACATTTATGCTGTAAATATACTTGTTTATTCATTAAACTTGCCAAAAGAGAGTAAAAACAAGGAGGGCTTATATTACTCTGAACTGACTTTCACATATCCTAGGTCTGTTGAATTTCGTATGTTTTTTTCTTCCCAGCAAGGGGGGGGGGGGGAATTCTAACTTCCAAGAATGATCCAGTCAGGGATGCAAAATCTTGTTCATGGATTGAGAAAGCACTTTAGAAATTCTGTCCCATCTGTGTCTTTGGGGAAGAAATTTGCCTCAGCAAGAGTTCAAATGCAACTTCAAGAAAGTTCAAACTTCCCTCATGACCAGAGCCTATTGATCTATAATGCCTTGTGACTATTAACCAAGTCATTAGCCCTCAGTCAACGTTCATTACTCTAAAGTCAATGTCCTACTAAAAATTGCTGGGAATTTCAGATCTGGCTTAACAATTCTGTCCTTTTATTAACCAAACACAACAACATGTGGGTTTGAATGAAAGCTTATTTACCTGGTTGAAAATAATCCTGACAATCTCTAGAGTGTGCTTCAAGATTTAGCATTCTCATTTTGACCATGAACTAAACTGGTTTATTAGTAGAGCTGTTGAATTTAATCATTTCTACGATGCATCGCGATGCTGACGTGGACAATTCTGCATCGATTATAAGTAATTTTATGTAATTTAATGCTTATAATCTTTGTCATATTCAGGACATTCAGAATGATTTCTGAAATAATACTTCATAAGTGCTGGGATTTCATAATTATCTGATTGCTTGTATTCAGTGATGAAAAAAGTAGCACGATGCAGTAATAAATAGAGGATGCAACACATAGTGATGCATCATGATGCATCGTGGAATCGAATCAAATTGTGAGACCAATGAAGATACACAGCCCTAGTTATTAGACTGAAGCCAGCCATATCACATCCCAGCAATAAATACATAGCAAAGAAACTTCATGAACAACCCAAATATATTGCTTAAATTATTAAATAATAAGGGATTCATTGCCAACAACTAAAACTATTCATTACCCTGGCATCCACACTTTGACCTTTTTTTATGCAAAGGAAGCTCAGATGTTCAACCGAAAAGCTGATAACACTTAACTACAGCAGTAACTGTCAAATCACCTGACACACATTGGGATCTCCTTTGTATTATCTGCCGTTTGTTATACCCATTAGCATTTGAACATTTTTAGTCTTTTTGCATTTTGTTCTGATTAGTCATTGGTACGTGTACAGGCACATGTCCAGATAAAATTATGATAAAAGGAGAACGTTTACATGAAAATGATGATACAGATGTTATGTAAGTAAGATTATTGCGGTGGGACAAAAATGCAGATAAAGGCATGATAATAAGTGCACAAGGGCTTAAGTGAGGAGTTTTGCAACTACATCGTAGGCATGGTTGTAGTGCAAAGGACACAATGCAAAATAAAAACAATGAAAACTTCGTACCTGGGTGTAACAGACGAGAGTTTACAGCACGACTTAGGCTAAACAACAGATCATCTCAAAGAGAATATTTTCAGGCTTTTTTTTATAGTGGCAGTAAAAACTACTCCCCTTGATGCCTATTGGATTTTGGGGTGAATTGAAGCTTTTACTTGTTTTATTTACCTACGGTTTTTACCTACCTACTGTTGACCAGTACAATGGTGGGTGAGGAGAGACCAGTGTGCCATATGTCTAAAAATATCAGCATCTGACAATATTATTATGAAATGTGTTGACATCATTGTGGCAGATGAAAAGGGGGCCCTGTAGAAAAAGTTTGGAAACCTTTGTGTTAACCCAAACTTTCCTGAGTCCACAGTCCATGCTGATGCAACCATGCCGGGAATGTTTTCTTTGCACACTTTGTGCAATCATCATTTTAATGGTGCAACACCCCCTATTTCTAACGATGACTTCCAGCATGACAAAGCACCAAAAGTTCAAAGTTTGATCAAACTGGTTTCAGACATAAGAGCACGAGTTTAATGTACTTCAATGCCCCCCCCCAAGTTTTATAAAACCATGTTTAATCTATTCTTAAATTGTATGTGTGTCAACAACGGCCTAAAACTACAACACCTTGATGATAATGTTACCTTAACAAATCACAGGCCACTTGGAAATTTACACAGGTGGACCAGCCACTTGTTTTCTATATGCTCTCATTTAATTAGAGGCGTCATTTTTCTGTAGGGATGGGTACCGAATTCGGTACTTTTATTGGTACCTACCGAATTCTGTTGGTACTACCGAGTACCTATTCACGTAAAATCAAACGGTACCATGTTTCGGTACCTAATTGCCGGGGATCGCCATTTTTAAAGTGGTGATGGAAAAATATGAAGGACTTCCGTTATTTTGTCAGATTGCCATTCACACCCCCAACCACTCAGTGGCGAGAGAGCACATTAATCAGCTTTTGTCTTGTGACTACTACGGGTCTCATGCTGTGGGATTTCCTCCTGCTGAAGTGAGTGCTTGCGGGATTCAGGCTCCAGAATACCAAAATAGCCGCGAAAAGTCGTCTGTCCGAGGTAAAAGTCCATCCACTAACACAGTGTGAGCTCTACGCCATCTCTGTGCTTCTCTGCTAAATCCTGAGCTGCAGTGGGCGTCAAAGATTTCAGAGTAGATACCTGGATAGAGGTGTCACTCCTCTCACTCTAACATATTCTTTCAATCTGAACTTTGAACTATTTTCAATACGAGGAGCTGCGTTTTAATTTGTGCATCATTAAGAAAAAACACTGCTCCGTTGTAGTTAACTGCTTTAGTGAAACAGAGAATCATGTTAGTGTTGTTAGAATAGAAACAGTTGAATGTTGCTTTAATATATTGGTTAGAAATTAACCTATTAACCTTTAAAGTCTTTACACTGGCTTCCAGTCAATCAGAGAATAGATTTTAAAAATCTACTAATTGTTTATAAATCCCAGAACGGTTTAGGCCCAGAATACATCTGTGATA
>JBBBVU010000003.1:22176482-22189452 GCA_037177055.1 Atherinosoma microstoma
TATATAACAGCTAAATGTTCATTGGATCACATTATTTTCTTGATGAGTCATTTGTTGTGCTTGTACTTGTTATAACTATGTCATAAGTTTTTTCTCTTTGTCCCTGCAGAGGTTTTACTGGATATGAGAACTTCAGGATCAGAGTTGGGATGGTTGACGTTGCCATATGGGAGCGGGGTGAGTATTTATACCCCAACAGGCATTTTTAAGACTCCAGGTTCATGACTTGAGACTGTTCTTCTCTTATAGAAGTGCTTGAAGTGAGTAAGCCAAACTTTTCTCTCAGGAATTTAAAACCTGCTTGGTGACAATAACAGAGGCCTGTCTGCTCATTCAGCCCACTAAAAAAGCTCTCTGGGAGAGATGGAATGAGCGGCAGCTCGGTGAGGTTTGGCAAAGCTCAGCTAGTTTTGTTTTAATGCTAGCCTTTCATAAAGAGCTTATGAATACCATTAAAATGTCAAGGTTCAACCTACATTTGAATTTACAATACCAAAGTGCATTTTACACAGACACGGGAGATTACTTTTCTCCATAGCTAAACTATAAAACTAAATTTTAAGATTTGTTTCCCCCATCTTTATTTTTTTTTATTTAGAGATGGCACTAAAAAGACAATGGGTATGATAGAAAGATGTAAGTTCAAATAAACAAAAATAAGAAAGGAAAAATGTGCTCCAGATGTACAGAACCATCCCTCTTGTCCCTATCTATAGTTCAGTGGCTTTCCATCTAAAATAAGCAACAGGACATGGGCAGTTGAAGTGTGTGGGCTGTTTTTTGTGACAGTTTGCAAAGATCTAAGGATGTAAGGATTGTCGCTGTATTGTGGAGGATTTCCTCTTGTCTTTCCAAATGAGTTTTCTTTTTCTACAGCTTTGTTGCATTTGTAAAATATATTTAGATTTGTTCCCCGGGATGACTCCTCTCTGTAGGCTTTCTGGGCTTCAACATGTTTAACAGTTTGGCATCTAAATCCAAACTAGAAATGAGACGTTTTTGTCCAAAGTTTCGTTTTTAAATTCACTAAAATACAGAGGACTCAAAGATGAGTACATTTTCAGAAAGGAAAGAATTTTTGGAAATATTTACTGCCTTTTATTGTAACAATCACAATTAAAAAGTTTAAGCTTTTATTTGTTCCATGAATCACACCTGAACTTTTAGCATATGACGTATTAAATTTTAGTTAGATTGAGCCTTTTAATCTTTTAACTTTTCATTGCTTACCCCTCGTAAAAAGATCCTTAATTACTGCCAGTTTCACTGCCATGCCTCTTGCAACTCTGTGCTTACAAAGCTTGTTTAACTACCATAAATGTTAGTTGGTATTCTGCCGTAGTATTTGCAGGGTTTATGTCTTACATGCATGCACCCGTCTGTGTGTGTGTGTGTGTGTTAATGGAAAACCACACACGTTGTGAGTGCAACACATGTCCAGGCCAGTTATGTTAAAGCACGGAAAAAAGCTGCTACTCACTTCAGTACTTTATTAGGTTTTTTAGGATCATGAAAAAAGAGGTGTTGCATCAGGAAAATGTTTTCTTGGCAAGATCAAAGTGTCCAAATGTTTTTGCTTAACAAAAGAAGTCTTTTCCCTATTATTCATCATTTATGTTATAAAGCAGTGATGACTTTTGCCCCATAAACTGATGTGTATGCTCTTTCTTTATCTTCTTCTTGTCTGCAGTGGGAGATTGTCCAGACGGTTGTAAATGGCTCACTTTTTTATACCTACAGTGTTTGTAGCATAGACTCTCCTGATCAGGATAACTGGTTACGCACAACATTCATTCAGCGGCGCCCAGGAATCAGCCGCGTCTCTGTGGAGCTGCAATTTGTTGTGCGAGACTGCAACACTTTTGACAATGCTTACGTCTCCTGCAAAGAAACCTTCAACCTTTTCATTTCTGAGGCTGACGCCGATGTGGGAACCAACTTCCGTAAAGGGCAGTTTCGTAAAGTGGCCACCATTGCTCCTGATGAGGTCACCCGAGGCCGTGTGCTCAAGGTCAACACAGAGACGAAGACCGTGGATCAACTGTCGAGAAAAGGCTTCTACCTGGCATTTCAGGACATGGGGGCTTGTGTGGCACTGCTGTCTGTCAGAGTGTACTACAAGACGTGCCCATCCACCGTGCAGAGCTTGGCAGCCTTTCCGGAGACGGTGGCAGATGCTCTGAGAAAAGTGGAGGGTGCCTGTGTGGAGAATGCCATCAGTCAGACCACCCCACAAATCTACTGCACAGCTGAGGGTGATTGGGTGGTTCCCATGGGCCAATGCCAATGTCTCCCAGGCTATGAAAACACAGGGGATTCCTGCCAAGGTAAGCGCAACCAGAAACCCGCCATGCACTCAGCTTTGTTTGTCTTCCTTTGAGAGCTGTAACAAATTTGTCAAGGAGTTAAGAATCACTACAGAGGGAATTTGATTTGTTTGTAAATCTGCGAGTAGGTCAGGCCAAGCAAGAGTCGCAATGGGAGGTAAAAAGATATTAATCTATCAGGAAATGTCAACAGTTTCCTCCTGACGCTTCATCACACCTCGTTGGCAAACAGTTCATTCTTAACACTGTTCATCTCTCAGGTGCCAGGAATGTGGTTTGGGTGAGACACTGTTTACAGATAGGTTAATGGAGGATAATGTACGACACAAAAATCTGTGCCTTGGTTTGTGTTAATATTTAAGTTTTGATGAAGAACTTAATACAATAAATACAAGTACACACAAAAAAAAAAGCACTATTGATTTATTCTTGCTGAGGTAAAATATGCTGAAAGTATGTGGTGCCCTCAAGAAGGACTTTTAAGTTAAGTTAAGGAAAAAAAAGAAAAAAAGACACAGCTGTGGCGCTCACACTCCTTCTGTTTGTGTGGAAGTTGGCCTGTCCTTTGGCATTCTGGGGTGTGGTGTGTTGAACTGTCTGGAGGAAACGTGGGAGGAGAGAGGGTACAGAGTGAAAAGGAAGGAGGGAGGAAGGGCCCAGTATGCTGCGGGGATTTCTGAAAGGAATTCTTTCATCCTCGCGTCACCTACCCACACCACTGATTGACTAAAGGAAGGGTGGTGTGAGTGTGCCAGAATGACTACCTGAGTGGTGTGTCTTGTCCTCACAAGAATTTGTTTTGAGAAGGTTGCCCAGGCAACAGGAACCACAGATTGCAGGGACGATGTAGACACGCCTGCCAGGGCTTAGACTGAGTCAGGCTGCGGTTTATGACTCCTGATGGTCTGAGTTACCTTTACTGGTACAGTTATGTGCGGTTTCTGTTTCTTCCTCTAAGCAGGCAAAATTTTACTAAAAGTAAAGTAAAAGTAAAAAAGTAAGTAAAGTAAAAAAGAGGCCCCAATTTGACTGAGTGATCAAAATTAATCTTTTCACTGAGGACTTTTTGCTGTTAAAATGCATCAGATAAACTTTTTTGTGAATATTTTTTTAATTTCAGTTTATTTGTTTAATGGAATAAGATGTATGGAAATGTGACACACTCCTGTTTTTAGCTGCAATATATAGACCAAACAAAGAAGACATTAGGAGGTCAATAAACAGATAATGAAAAGGTTTAGCGTAGCACACTAGTCGTAGATAAGTGCTTCACTTCAAAGCTTGAATCTCCTACTGAAATTGTAAATATCAAGACTGAGTAGAGGAATGCTCTGTATTCGAGGATCGTGATAATAGTCTCAGCCAACCACCTGAAGAGGAAGTTGGCACAAAAAGAGAGGAAATATTTATGACAGGAAAAGACAATTCCTGAGTTTGGATGATAACCCGATTTTTTTTAGATCTAAGAAACATGTGTTACCACATGAATAAAACATAAAGTAGGCATTTGCCACCCAACTATAATCTAAAAACTGCACTCTTATTCCAATTTTATGACAACCAGAGAAAGTGATATTCTCCCGGGCTCATGGCCTGTGTGTGGAATCCACTGAAGAGCCCAACTGTTGTGGGAAAAGGAAGCAAAGTGAGATGAGGAGGAATGCTGACTGACACAAATAAGCAGGTTGTCCTTGGTAGGGAGCAAGTCGACAGTTGGTGCATGAGAGGTTAGTTTTCGTGGCTGCTTAGGTGTGGAGTGTAATTTAGTCAAGAGGATTAGTAGAGCAACAGGACAGCTGTTAGCCAATGACATGCTCCACTCAGCCTCCCTTTTGCTCTTTCATCCGGTTGTTAAGACATGCAACAAGCGCCCTAATCCACGTTCCCACTCATTAGAACAATGGGTCGGTACAAAGAGAATAAAACAGGTTCAATTATTAGATGCAACAGTGCGGAACTTGAGTCCTTCTCACATGTAGAGAGCGTGGGACAATTATACCAACAAGTAAAAATAAGTTTGTTGGATGACTGAAAGTTTTTTTTAGTTTGTTTGGTTTTAACGTTTTGTCTAATGCAAAACTACTCTAAAAAAAAATTGAGATTAGAATTCCTTGTTTCCAAAGTTTACATGAACAATGTTTGTATTCTTGCACTGTGCACATGCTGCCATTTTCATGCTGTATAATGACTGATGCAACATATTTATGGCACCACTCCATCCAATCTCACAGACAATGGATGAATAGGGTTGGAGTTTCTTTGGTACGTGACAGAGGTCCTGCTGTTCCAGCTCAAGATGAAATGGGCCGGCCTCCTTTTCTTATTCGAAATAACCTCGGCTACACCCCCACTGCCGCCAAGTGACTCCCCAGAGAGAGCTTCTGTTGGTGCTCCAGACCTTTACCCCCTTCCCCCAGCTATTCATCTCAATCGCTCTGACTGATTCAAACTCAACCTGCTCCTTCTCCTCCAGTTCAACAGTACTTGGGGTGCAAAGGTCCTTCTGCTTTAGTGGTGAAGTAACAAGACCATGCCTTCAATCCAGGGTCCATTCGATCTTTTCTCTCAACTTACCAAACAGGGCCAGATGAAAGGCTGCTCCCCAGGGAGACAGTGAAATGAAAGCAAAAGAGGAGACGTTTCATGAGACAACCCTTTTTTAAATGAATGAAGGCCTTACTCCACTCAGAAAATATGTGCATCTGCTTCCGTTAAAAACAGCGAACACACTCCTCTCCAGCTTTTCCTTTCTTTACTTTATTCAGCCTTGCATGCTGTAATCTGTGGCTGGAGTCGGGGGTTAACGGAAGGAAGGAAGAAAGAACGAAAGGAAACAGCAGCTTCAGAGAGAACTGCAGCTCTTGCGTTCCGATTTCTGTCCTGTCTGCATGTTCATTAACCTCCCGTGCCCTGGAAGGCTGTTTATCTCTGCACTGAAATGGCCGTTACAACACTCCACCAATGTCCATGTTGCCATTTCCTTTGACAAAAACAAAAATGTTATCTGGCAGAGAATATGAACTGAGAGTTCACAGGGGGAAGGCAGATCAGATCACCTGATGGATTTACTGCCGTGCTGCTTTCCGGTCGACACTGGCAGTGCGACCTGAGATCAGGCCTCCGGGCAGACAAGGCGAGTGAAGGCAGATCGTCAGGGAAATCCCTTCTCATTCTTCTGAATACAAAGACTCAGTGATTATAGGTTGCTCACAACAAATGTTTCCTGTTGGGTGGAAGGGGCCGGACTCACAAAGACAGCCTGATTGTTTGCTTTTTGATCAGTCATCCCTTCCTCTGTTTGTCCGCTTCATATGTCATGTTTAAACTAACACACACCCTCTTTATCTATTACAGAATGCAAGCCAGGCTACTTCAAGCCATCTGTGTTGAGCGAATTATGTCACGTTTGTCCCGAAAACACCAAACCGTCTGCAGCCGGTGCCACCGAGTGCCTGTGTGAGGAAGGTTTCTTCCGCTCCCCGTCAGACTCTCCATCCTCAGCTTGCTCCGGTAAGAACCCTACTCACCACTCACTGCTATTTTAACTAGTTAAAATCAACTTTTTGCTCATTGGAGGCGTTTTAGCGGTTTTATTTGACTTTGCTGTGTCACATGCTTCCTCCCCAAGCTCCGCCCAGTGCTCCTCTGGACCTCACTTCCACCACCCTGTCAGCAGATGGCCGGCTGCTGTTGTCCTGGAATCCACCACTGGTGACTGGAGGCCGCCATGACCTCATATACAGTGTGGCGTGTGAGCTCTGCGACGAGGCTTCTTGCGTCCCCTGTGGTGAGAAGATTCACTTTGAGACGGGTCCTACAGACTTGCACGACACCACAGTCGTTATTAGTGACCTGGATTCTCACCTCAACTACACGTTCACTGTGGAGGCTCATTCTGGAGTATCACAATACAGCACTAAGAGGAACTCTGCAACCATCACCACTGCTCTGGATTATACTGGTGAGATTTTCCTTATGTGTTTGGGGTCAGACTCCACTCATGTATGGTTTTAAATCTCTGATAATATTTAGAAAAACCATAAAAGTATCAGGGAGATAGAATGAAGAATATCTTTTTTAGCTGTAAAAGTGGACCAGATGTCTCCAATACTTGACATAGAGCAGTAGGTTTAGAGAATGAAAAAATATTTAGTTATATTGTACATTTAACTTAAAGGGTTGTACATGAATTTAGCCTGACCCACTGAATCCTAGACACTTTCATTTCAAATGTCCTTTCCAAAGACCCTGATTAGTCACTAACCATTATTTTCCTTTCTGTCTCTTGCCCACTGGTAGATCCCCCTAAGGTGACGTCGATCCATATGGATGATCGCAGTCCCACCAGTCTGTCTCTGTCCTGGACTCTGTCTCGCAGACCTCCAGCCCACATTAATCACCGCTATGAGCTTATGTACCGCAGAAAAGTAAGACTGAGAGCTTTGTGATCTTATGTGTTTTCTTCTTTCACAAAGTTGAAGATGGAAATGTTGAGTTCTAATAAAAATTAATTTTGGATTTAAATGTTCTTTTCCCAGGATGTCGATGGCGAGCGTGACGTGACCACCTACACTGTCCTGATCCTGGAGAAAAGCTCAGTCCAGATTAATGATCTCACCCCAGATACTACTTATATGTTTAGGGTTCAGGCACTGAGTCCTGAAGGCACCCCTGGTAGCTACAGCGTGGAGCATGAGTTTCATACTTCACAATTAGGTAACAACAACCTTAAAATCTAGTTGAAATAGTTTGTCAACTATTTCTCTGTTCAAATGTGTAGCGCAAAATGATAAATGATTGGTCTCTCTGTAATTTCCACAGCTGAATATCAGATCCAGAGCAAGTCCACCATGGTGATGGGAGCAGTTATTGGAGTGGCTGTTATTCTGCTTGTTGTGGTGGCCTTCCTGCTGCTGCGTAGAAGGTAGGTTACAGCACACTTCACATAACCACATTCAACATGTGTGTCATTCAGATAAATATTATCTACAGACCTGTAAACTATGATTATGCACCACAAGCTGAAGTAATGAAGGACAGCAGTTCAAGGAGAGTTTATGGGTAATAGCTGGTGCTGCTATTGAAAACACCCTTCATCTATTTCAACTGAGGCTGACCTGCAATTACTGAGAAGCCAGTCTGTATTCTGTGTCGTTCTATAGTGAATAATCTTGTTTTCTTTTAGGAGACTGAGCTCCCGTGGCAGAAGAGGACCTGAGGATCCCTACTTTTCTACAGGTTTGTAAAACATGCAATAATCCAGTATGTTTTTCCTATAAAACTACATAAAATTCAAATTTTGCATAATATTTTGGTTATTATTTTTATTTCAGATCAGCTTAAGCCTCTGAAGACATATGTTGACCCACATATGTATGAGGACCCTAACATTGCCATCCAAAAGTTTGTCACAGAAATCGACCCCAATGCAATCAGTAAACAAAAAGTCATCGGTGTTGGTAAGAGCACTTTAAAATGGTCATTTTTCAGTTCAATTAAATCTCTGGAGTTTTTCCAACATCTCCTCTTGCTGTCCATCTGCCAACCAGGAGAGTTTGGGGAAGTGTTTCGGGGTGTGATGAAGACTACGAAAGGGGAGGTAGATGTGGCCATCAAGACTTTGAAACCTGGCTACTCTGAGAAACAGAGGCAGGACTTTTTAAGCGAGGCCAGCATCATGGGTCAGTTCTCACACCCAAATATCATCCACCTGGAGGGAGTCGTCACCAAATGTAAGTCAACAACTTCAAGCAGCCTCTGTTCTCGGATCTCTATCAGGTTTTGAAATGATTTTAATAAACATAAACTTTGTTTCCCCTTTCAGTTAAGCATGCCATGATAGTGACAGAATACATGGAGAACGGAGCTCTCGACACATATCTGAAGGTAGGTGTGTGTATTTTGTTGTGAACACGGGCGCAAGAGGGCTTAACTTCCAGTCAAGACTTTTTGTTTTTTCAGCGTGTATGTTTCTAAAATAAAAAGAACAACAACTGAACGTTTACTTTTGTTTCCTTTAGGATCATGATGGAGAGATTCCCTCATATCAACTTGCAGGGATGCTGCGAGGAATAGCTGCTGGAATGAAATACCTCTCGGACATGAGCTATGTTCACCGGGACCTGGCTGCAAGAAACGTCCTGGTCAACAGCAAGCTGGAGTGTAAAGTCTCTGACTTTGGCTTATCGCGTGTCCTGGAGGATGATGCTGAGGGGACTTATACAACCAGAGTAAGTCTTTCTGCTACATTTCACTGGCTAAATGCATAACCACAAAGAGCAGCCTTTACAGTAACAAAGGGCACATTGTTAATAGTGTTTCCACTCTCGAGTGTCCAATTTGGGGTGTTAGTCTTTCATTGCCTCATATTTCTGGTCCCTTCACTTATTAAATATGATTTCTTGATGGTTCTCTTCTATCAGGGAGGTAAAATTCCTATCCGCTGGACTGCCCCAGAGGCTATCGCATACAGGAAGTTCACATCAGCCAGCGACGTGTGGAGCTTTGGTATTGTCATGTGGGAAGTCATGGCATTTGGAGAACGACCCTACTGGGACATGAGCAACCATGAGGTATGTTTCATCTGTCACAACTCTTATGGTTGTGATGACTGATAGTTTTGGCCTGTGTAAGGCATGTGGTGCAAGAAAGTCTCCTCAGGGCCAGTATATAGTTTCCTACCATCGTTGTCAAATCTGCTGTTAATGTCAACATAAGTGCACAGCAGTTTATTGGACTGCTGCCTGTTCAAACCGACCGTTGATCATAAATATAGCTGTTTTCACCCTGACTCGCTCTCTTCCTCAGGTCATGAAGGCTATCAACGAGGCTTTCAGGCTTCCTGCCCCGATGGATTGCCCTTCTGCTATCTATCAGCTCATGCTGCAGTGTTGGCAGCATGACCGCTCCAAACGGCCCCGCTTCTCAGACATTGTTAACATTTTGGACAAACTTCTAAGAAATCCAGAGTCTTTAAAAACCATCGCCGACTTTGACCCACGGTATGGATGTCATTTTTTGTTCAAATCCATGTTTTGATAACAAAGTAACATAGATTAGATAAGAGGAGCAACAATGTGCTTCAGTCATTTTTAGTGGTTGTATTTTTGACAAATATACTAAACTAATCTCTTTGCAAGTGGATTAGTTGGGGAAAAGATTTGTTTTAATGTGAAAATAGTGTGAAGTATTTATAGGCTGGTGTTTTAGTAATTATAATCTCAGTTTATGTGTGGGATCATTTTTGTGGAGGAATTTAAGAATACAAAACTCCAGCTTTTATCTTGTGAAAATTTCTTTCCAATTCTCAGTGTGTGGACAATAAAACCTTATTTCTTCTTTTCCAACGTTGCATGCACCCACTTTAAGTGGCTGTAAATGATGAGTAATCCGAATACCTGTTGTTCTGTGCAGCGTGTCCATCCGGCTGCCCAGCACCAGCGGCTGTGACGGCACCATGTTCAGATCTGTGCCCGAGTGGCTGGAATCCATCAAGATGAGCCAATACAACGAGAGCTTTGCCCGCGCTGGAATAACCACCATGGAGCAGGTGCTTGCTTTGAGACACGAGTAAGTACTCACATTGCACAGGTGCAGCTCTATAAAGCTGCACTGATTCATCCGGCAACAGGCTGCATTTTTATTAGTTACACAGGGAAAGAATTCAGTTCTCAACTCAAACATTTGTTATTCAGTTTGTCAGTGGAGGAATACGCCACTCTGCCAGTGCATATGTCATTCCTCTCATTCCCTGCTGCTCTACTGATATTTCAACCCTTTAAACCATTTATCCACGACTGGTGGCTATTCATTTAAACTATTACAGTCACTATTTTAGACCCACTATTTCATCCGTCTGTTCATCTCTTAACAATGTCAGTCATATATGCATGACAAAAAACAAAACAAAAAAGAAACAACAAAAAACCCCACAAAACTTTGATTTGTTTCTTGAACTGTTGCCTTTCCAGTGCCACTGTTATTCCCGAATGCGATCTGAAATGGTGTTTGTCATTTCTTCCAGAGACATAAGGAACATTGGAGTGCGGTTGCCTGGTCACATGAAGAGGATAGCTTACAGCATCCTGGGCCTGAAAGACGAGACCAGCTCCCTCAGCGTGTTTGCAGTGTGATCTAAGCATTCCTTTAAATCAAAGTGCACTGACCGACCATGCCATTTCACTCATGGACGTCTAGGACTGCGGTGGGGGGGTGAAACTGAGCCACGCTGCAGGGTTTTTTCGTCTGTGGCACAGTGTTGCGTGACTGAAGATGACCCTCCAAATTACTCAGAAAGGACTGAGACCAAACACATCCATGTACTATAAGATGAGAAAAGAGGATAATTTATCTTTATATAAAATGTGTAATATGTTGAACATATACAAGTTATGTTATATAGGGAGTAAAACTAAGTGCTTGTGCTTGTATTCACAGAATGACTGAACTTTTCAAGCTCTTTTATGATAACGGGCATCTTCCTCCAAACACTCACTTTATCCTGCCAGTGTTTGTGGATCCTTCAGTCTGTTTCACTTTTTGTGATTGATGAGACTTTCTAAGAAATTTTGGAATTGTTATTCCACTCAGGGCAAATATTCCCACATTTTTATGTTTGCAGTTTGTCTCTTCATCACACCTCTTCATGTGTTTGTTTACATCTTCTTAATACAACTGTCCATTTTAATTTATTATTTATTTTGTTTTATATTTATGTCATTTATTATATGAAATAACTGATCTGGTGCATGTTTGCCAGGTGGTGTATTTTTTTCCCCCGTTTGAATAAAATAAGTGTTGCCATTTGACTGGATCCCTTTTATGTATTTTCAGCAGCCGTCCAGGTATTTGTTTTTAGTCATGTCAGCTGCATGCCTCATGGGGTGTAGTGGCGATCAGTTTGTCAGTCCATCTACTTTGGTTCAGACCTAAATATCTCAGCAACCAGTCGGATGGCTCTCGCTGTGAAAGTTAGCCCAGATGTTTGAGAACAATGGATCTTAAACATTTTTTAGATGACCTGCCTGCTTTTCAGGTAGAATCATTAATATCTGATAACTGTCAAGTCAAAAATTTTAATGTTGAAAAAAACACAACATAAGATAACATTCCCATGCTGTCACTCCAAAAATGCCACAAACTTTTTAAAAAGTAATTTCCTAATTGAATTAGATGCTGTTCTTGAACTCTTTGGAGAACATGCAAATACGTTGTCTCTTTGGAGACTAACACTCTAAATCTCTCACTCTAAAAACATATATAAACTTTCTTTTAGAAAGAGTGCCCAGTTGCAGGCCCACGCCAGTTAATAGGTTAATTTTCTTCAATGCAATGACAGCAAATAAAATAAAAAAACAAAAAAAACCAACACACACCACTTATAAAAAGTTAGGGATATTTGGCTTCTTGTATGATGTCAGAATGTACCTAAAATGCACTAAAACCTCTATTTGGGAATATAGTTGGACCTTTTCTTACTTTTGATTGCACATTTACAACCGTTCAATGTTTCTGTATTAATTCTATAACATGCTGTCCTCTAAAAAGATGATGAACTGCAAAAAAACAAAACAAAAAGAAGTGTCAGAACCACAAATTGTTTATTTATATTGTTTATTGTTTATTTATAAATACATACATATGTGTATTCATATATACATAGCTATATATATGTTGAAGATATACCAATATAACTGAGTGCTACTGAGGTATAATAAATGATCACTTGCTGTCGCATGAGCAGCAAATTTTCTGTTCAAACTAGACATTACGTCAAAATTCAGAATCTAAGGTTAAGTCTTTCTAGTGACTTTTTGTGAACTGAACATGGGCTCAATTGAAATGACTTGTGGATCCAGAGCAATATGAGCCCTTTCTTTATAAGAGGGGTTTTAGCTGACGACCATGATTTATTTTGAAACCATCAAACTGGGCATTCAGATACTTTTATATACACATTAACTTATGACTACACCACCAGTTCACAGCTAGATTGCCTGCCTTCACATGAGAAAAGCAGCTCAAATTACAACACATACACAATGTTTTTCTCTAGTTAGATTGCTGCCACTTCCTAATATCTTACCAAGCAAATAGTTGCTTCCTATTGTTTTTAAATCAGAACATTGTATTTTTTTCTTTTTTACCATTAAAGAATCTCTAAGAGAGAGCCTCGGTTTTTATTGCTTTATATAAGCAGTTTTTCCATTGAATCTCAAACAAATGTAGACTAATGTTATCAGATAGTAGCATTTAATTGTATTGGCATGGCTGTGATTGCAGAATACGTTCACATGGAGGGTTTGTTCATGGCAGATCCAAATGACCTGTAATAACATCAGAAGGATAACTGTACAGGTCCCGGAAGGTGAATCATAAAAAATGTCATCCATGAAGGGGACAGTTGCCTTGTAAAAAACTTTTTTTTCCCTCACCATGATTGTTTTCTAACCCTAACCAAGGGAAGTTATTGTTCAAGCCTGATGATCAGGCAGTGACAAAATTGCTTTAGGACAGTGTTGAGTTATTAGTTGAACATAAATGAATAAAAAAATCATGAATGCCAAAACACACACACACACACACACACACACATCCCCTTATTTTTGTGAAGATTTTGTAACTTCTGACTTTTTGATAAGGAA
>JBBBVU010000003.1:22198458-22222298 GCA_037177055.1 Atherinosoma microstoma
TTGCTTTTAAGTTTTTTGAGGGTGGGGTGAAAGGTTTTGTTTTTTTGTCTTTTGAGTGGGGGGGGGAAAAAAAAAAAAAAAAAAAAAAAAAAAAAGAGGGGATGAAGTTTAGACTGAATGTTATAAAAAAGTTGGTGAGGAGTACAAACAGTGGTATTAATATCAGAACAGACTTACAGCAGCTGGTTGATGAGGGACTCTTGGTACCTCATATTAGTCACATATGGTACATAGAGTTTGTGAAAATCCCTGCAGTGTTGGAGCACAATGTCCCCAACCTGAGACATTAACACATTCTCTCCCAGTCGAGTTTCCAGAGCCAGAAGAAATCTAGAAGAGATGGGAATCGAGCTAACAAATACAGTCTGAAGAAAACAAGCAAATTGACAGTCATTGATGCTAGTTGCATGTCAAGTAAGAGACCAGAGTCTCATCTGTGTATTGTTCATTTTAAAATGTTCTTTTACTAAATAAAGCTGAATCAACATCCTGTGGTGATTCCATCATTTTTGCCACCAGGTGTATATACGGAGCTCTGACCTTTCACTGGCTGCCTTCACTTGGCGAATGTTGGAAAATAAAACATGATGCTCCATTTTGGTCAGAGTCGTCTTCAGCTCCTTCGACGCAAAGAAATGCTTGACAGCCACTTCAAGGCTCTTTAGAAAAGACGCTTCAGAGCCGATCAACTCAAACATAGACTTTAAAAATGGGAGAAAAAAAAAATTCAATGTTGCAATATCTTTGCAAGCATTACTAGATAAGGTAATCATTTTCCTGTCAGTAATTCTGATAAAAAAAAACAGGAAAAAAAAACCCCAGCACCACTTTGCCAGTTTAGTTTAGCATAGCATTTCTTACTGCTTTGTCTCTTCCTGTACTCCCAGACCAATTCAGAAAGGACATACAATGTCTTGTGATATAGCACAAGACAATGCCTTTTCCCATAGGCACTGATAAAGCTAAAAAAAAAAAAAGAACCATTTTTGTGGTGGTTCCTAAGCCTTTCATATATTTAACCAGATTTAAAAAAGGAGGGATGTAACAGAATTGATATACCCCAAAAAAAACCAAAAAGTAGAAATACAGTAAAGGCAACCTTTTCATAGAATCTGCAATCAACTCCACACTAGTCCTTTAATAAACACAGCTTATAATGTACTGATATTAATTTGAACAATGTACACTGTACCAAATTCTAAGCCATGCCGAGTTGCTGGAAGTAAACATACTGTAAGACCTTATGTAAACATTTCATATAACTTGAGCACAATAACATGGAATATACGTTACTACGGCTGAGGGGTATCTGAAAGCATGCCTCTCAAACCATATTTTTCCTGGTATGCAATTAGCCTTACTCAGTAAAACATAAAAACTGGGCTTATTACACACCTCCTGAAGGCGGATCTCTCTGATTGTCAAGCTGCGAAGCAGGCCAGATGCCTTCACCTCATCCAAATCTTGCCAGAGGGTGCAGGAAGTCACCCTAATAGGTTGAGGTGGAGGTGTGACAAGAGTTGCATAAGGTGACCTTTGCTGAGGAGACACGTTGCCTGCATGTCTGCAGGGGCTTGAAGGTAACTGCAGGCTCTGAAGATACTGAGGATTTATCAGTTCAGACAGGCAACCGTCTTTGAGTCTGTGTATATCATCTCTCACAGCCTGCAGGCAGTAGTCCTGATACAGCGGGGCTGCAGACCAAAAAAAAGGTGAGACACAAGCTAGCAGCTTTGCATTGCATTAAACATTTCACTTTCAGTGACTGTCAAGACTTAATGAGTTAAACTTACAAAACTGAATGTACTTGGACTGGAATGACACATTCAACATTTCCTCCTCAAAAGGATCCGCTTCCCTGTAGAAGGCCACATTGAGTTAACTGTAAATCCTCTGCAAAGACGTACACGTTTAAAAATCACCCTTCTTACATTTCTTGACTTTTATCCAAATAATCCAGTGGGGACAAAGTTGAGTCATCTTCCTGGAGTTCAGGTGCTGAAAAGGGCATTGTTGTGGGAACTTTCAAATCCCATGTGCGCATTAACGCCATTGACTTCAGAGCTGAAGAAATGTCTATGGGAGGACTAAAACAAGATTATACATTGTCAGAATGCTACAAAAAAAAAAACAGCTTTACTTAAGTCTTATAGCTGCACTCTAAGCTGCAAGAGGGCCTTACCTGTAATCCTCCACCTGATTCATGGACTTACTGCTCACGTCAAGGCTGTTTTCCAGATGAGAAAACCCTAAACAAATCTGCTCACTTGTATTCGAGGTTAGCATTTGTAACGCCAAATCATTGCTATGATGGCTACTTCCAACACAGGACGGCAGTTTAGAGGCGACACCTCTTCTCAAAAAGTGACTCTCCTCTTCTTGGAAACCAAAATGAGCCATGTTGATTTACTTTGGGACTTTTCTTTCTCACAGCTGCAGCTACAACTTATCTGCATCCTTCAAGTGCCCCAAGACACAAAGACTAAATAGTGTGTGGTACATGCACTCTCACCTTTGGGCGGCAATCACAAAAACTAGAGACAGGTGTGATTTTTCTTCCTGCACTGATCAAATGAGGTCTACAAATAGTCTTTGTTGGATTCTTATGTGGCTGAAAAGAAAAGCATGACTTAAACAAACTAGATTCATCCTTAATTGTTCTGACTCATGATTATAATTGATCACTTGTCTAAAACTTATGAATGTGTAAATAAATCTCTTTTGTTAATCACACTGTTTTCAAGAAGAGAAACATCACAGAATTGATATTTCTGAATGAAAAAAAACTTCCAACTCACAAATTATACAAATACTAGTTTTATTTTATTTGCAATTTAAAATTCCATACAAGATAAAAGTAAAATAATTAAATCTGCCTGAAAATCGTTGGTATGACTTAAATACAGCCATTAAAATCCTTGATATAAGATGTACTGACAAAACATTTGACTGCCATTAAAAGGCCATACTTAAAATGAAAGTGGATGTTTTTCAAGTTTGGAAACACTATGATGATTTGACACAAAATAAAAAGGACTTTCTGAACAGGAGCTACAAACAGTTTTGTTATCCACGCATAGCAAAGCTTTTAAACTGTGGAAAATGATACATACAGTACAAGATACCTTCTGTAATAGACATACTGAGTCAAAATATGCCGTCTATGGTCACACGTCGACAAGCATACTCTGTATTTTCAGAATGATAATGGCTAGATTAGGGGTTTCCACTTGTCTGTGGAAAAATATTTGTAAAAAATAAAAGTGATCTTAGCTACAACACTTTCCAAACTGCAGCTTTTCCAATATGGGGCTCTGATTTGTAAATCGAAGGGACGAACATAAAAAAAAAACCCGACTTTTTATCAGCCAATTAGGAATAACACTGCCCCCTTTTTGAGATCACTGAGGTGTTTAAACTACAAATTAAACTGTTTTATACCAATTGTTTTATGACACATGAAATTGGAAATGATAATATTCAATGGTTCAAGAATCAAATTGATATTTAGCATTTAATAAGTAAATGTAGGACAACAAAACGAAAAGAAAATCAACCTATGATACCAAATCTTTCCATTAAAAAAAAAAGGGGGGGGGAGGGGAATGGGCACCCAAAACATCTGCATGCAAACACACCTCACATATCTGTTATAGCCAGAAAAGTATTACCAGTTATCCTTTTTGTTTTAGAATATTCTGTCTGACAAGAGAGAGCATTTCCCTGTGGCTTTAACGCGCTCCCTCCTGAAAAGGGACTGAGACATTTGGATCAATAACAGGGTATAAATAAGACAGACGTCGGGTTAGGAGGCTGGGGACTTGCATGACGGTTGATGGTTATGAGTCTAGGTGGGCACAGTGATACTGCGGGCCAGAAGTGCCAGCAGAGCAAGCTCCACAACCCCATGGGCTTGCTCGAGTGCCTCCACAGCCTCCCTGGCAGAAAAGCCTGCTGCCTGGATTCTCTGGATGTGCTCAGCTGGAAATTGTTCTATAAAGGGACGTGGAGAGGGGGGAAGAGGGGCTGGAGATGGAGGCTGAGCACAAGGAGGAGCAGAGGAGGACGAGGTGTTTGAAACTTCCTCTGACGACTCCACAGCCACTGACAAAGGGCTGAGGAAGGTGTGCTCAGTTTGGAGAGTATCTCTGGTGTTGGTGCCAGAGGCTTGTCCATCTGCAACCCCGCTCCCGGGCTGACCCTCAGGTGGTTCCCTGAACTCAAAGTCCCCAGCAGCATCAGGAGGAACCTCTGGCTCAGGCTGAGAAAAGCTGATGTTACTGGACTCATCATGCCATGGTTCATCTGCCCCTCTCTTGTTGGACGGAGTTTCTGTTGTGTCTCCGTCCACGTGCAGTTCCTGATCAGAGAGGTCAGGCGCAGTACACTCAGATGGTTCCTCCTCAGATGCAGCAGTAGCATAGTTAGCTTTGGCATCACTTGTTTCTGCACCAGCGGTAATGGCAGCAGAGGGGGTAGACTGGGTATTTTCAGGTGTTGGGGTGCGTGAGTCAGAGGAAGCTTTGTCTGAGTCCTGCTGGAGAGAGTATGATGGGGAGCAGGAAGTGCTGCGGTTTTGGGATTGAGCAGAGTTGTTGGATACCAGCAGCTCATGGAGCTCCTTCAGCGCAGCTGCCAGCGAGGGGATGCTGTCAGAGCTGGAGCAGCGATCTCCATCAGATTGGTGCCTCTCAGAGGACACCGGATTGTGGGAGGCAGTGGGGGACTCCATTTCAACCGAGTCAGGTTGGCCAGGTGCCTTTGGACAGGTCTCTGTGGTACCTGCTATATCAGACTCTGTTGCTTCCTGCTCCATGGGCTGAATGGGGGATAGCTCCTCTGATGTGGTGCACTTTGAGCTGTTCTCCTCCTCAACTGATTCAGGAGTCTCCTCTGTAGTTCCAGGTTGAATCTCACCCCCTGGATCCTGGGATGTTGTGGACATTTCTGCAGGAGGGGTACATGTATGGAGGACATCTGTAGAGGGACTGGGTACAGTAAGCACGTCTGGGTTGCTATGGAGGGACAAAGGTTGAGGGTGGACACTTTGAGGTGGAGAAGCAACCTCTGCTAAGGATGAAGTCTGAGGAAGCTCCTGGAGGCCAGGCTGCCCCTGGCACTGCCCTGGTGCCGTGACCTGCTCCATGGTGGCTGGGGCAGACTGGGAGCGATCCAGGGTCTGGTTCTGGGGTTGACCACAAGAAGGGCTTTGGGAGGGAGAGGCAGGTGAGGACATTTGGTGTAAGGTTCTGGGTAATGTAAATGGTTGGGGTTGTGGCGAGGTAGTTTGTCCATCTGCAGTGTCTATTGTAAGAGAAAATATAACTGGGAATCAGACAAACAGAACCCATCTGGGTGTTTAAGCTATGAGCAATGCACATTAGATAGCTTCAGGAAAAAAAGATTTTAACTGAAACTTCTGAATTCTTTTCACAGATAATTAACAAATTTTGAAACTTTTCCTCTTATACTTATTCAGAATAAGAACGTGAATAAGTAAAAACAAAAATGTACAACATCTATTGAGCAGCAAAGTAACAGCAAAACAAAATAAACAAACAGCAATGGACTTAGCACTGGCAATGGTCTTGTGAATTTGCAGTACCTGGTTGGTAGGGCCCTTTCCAGCTGTCTCCAAATGCATCAGTGCTGTCCTGCTCAGGGGTTAGGGGCACACACCACACACATCATGCAAAGGGACGGAGAAAGTTAGCAGTCACACACAGGGCATGCAACCAAACTATCCACCTTTTCACACACTCAGATGTGAAAAGTGTCATCCAAAAACAAATTGAGCCCAAACCTGACAAAGAGGTTACAGTGTAACCTCATTCACGTCACTAAACCTCAGAACCCATGATTCATGTCATATCAGTAGAACATTTGGGTAATATCATAACTATGATCTAATTTAAATTCTGCACAAAACAACTTCTGTGCCAAAGTGTGCAGTATGAGCCTGAATTCACTGCAGCTTGCTCTGCTTACTGATGGAGTTTCATTTTGATCTAAAACCAGATAGAACTCTATCAATGACAGAGACATAAAAATGGCAGTTGCATTCATAATATACGCCTTGAATAGCATTAAAGGGAAACACTGTTTCAAGAATTTGAAAGGTTGTAAACCTCATATTGGTGGAAATACATCACTTTGTGCACAGTCATTGTGTGACAGTTAATTCTGTAATAAACAAAGATAATCTTTGCAGATTACATAAAATCTAAAAAAATCATTTGAAGTAAGAAACCACTCACTGAAATACCTAATACATAAAGTTTATCATGTGAATATTAAAGAAATCTAGAACACCAATATTTCTAGGAAGTATTCAAGCTAATTTATTTTTTATCAATGGCCAAGGACATTTTGTTTGATACAAGGGATACCAACAATTCATAGATGGGCCGCTCCACAGAATGCTCCGACACTGACATTAAAGGACAACATTCAGCTGCAGTCAACCACAATAATTAAAAGACCAGGCTAATGTTTGTTTCAGAGAAAGCTATTTGACAACTAAATCAGCTTTATGTGTTTGTATGATTGTTGTTAAAATACACCACGTTATGATGATCAAAAAGCCAAATATGTCTTAAAATGACTGAATTTGACATGATGTAAGTCTTTAATCAATGTGAGTTAAATAAAGTTGATTAGTGATACTGATAGCAATATTATTAGTATGTCAACACGCTGCATGCATTCTTAAATACTGTTCAAGCATAAATAAAAAAAATAATGAGTCCAAAAGTCAGCTTGAACTGCAGCAGATTAAATGTCAATCACCAGAGTTATTTCCTCTAAACCCCTCAACATGTTGTTATTCACAATTACAAGATGCTTTACACATCTTGTAAAATTTAGACACATTCATTCTTCAGCTATGACATAATTGTAAATGTATCTCATTCATTTTCTCTCATTAATGAAAAAGACTGAATTAAGATCTTATTGATACCACTCCCCCATTTGGTCTGCAGTATATATTCTGGGTCATGTGAAACACCACCAACATGTTCCTTGTGGTTTGTCTTTGTAAGTGGCTTCAAGTAGTGTTCTCACACTCTGCAGAGATCCATCTGGACTGTTGTCCACAAAATAATATGAAAATCTTTTCTTTCTAAAAAAAAATCTCTCTTATATGTTGATTAGCGATGCTGCTTTCTCTTAGTGAGGATTCTTTCTAAACTTAATCCAATTATAAGTGCTTTCTGGATATTTTAGGCACAAAAACAACATTATACTCACCAGAATGGATTACGCATCCCTACACCAGTAACATAATCAACAGCCATCATAAAGAAAAAGTTTCAATTTATAAACAGTGGTTTCTTTTTAAGCCGTCGAGATCTCAAGTAATCTCTTTTTCTAAATGACGGTTTTATTTGACAGATATTTCTCAACTTCCTGACTTCACCTTATTATAAAGCACGTTCAAAGTGCTGAGGCCATGACATGAACTGATCGTATGACTGAAAATTCAGATGACTGCATAATGGGGTTGAGAGTAAGAAGCTTTAAGTGGCACATGCAAATGTAGCTCTAACAGAGCTGAAAAAAGGCTCAATGAACAACAGGCTGAAGTGCAGCGACTGAAGACAGGTTCTTACCGCTCTCCTGTATGGACCTCTCAAGCGCTTCTGCCAGTTCTCTGTCAGCGATCTCATCTGGACGGGTGTCTCCACGCCCTTCTGCTCCGTATGCCAGCCGGGCACACTCCGGCAGCTCTGCCTCAGACAGGAAGCGTGTTTCTGTGCCCGTCGTGCCGATTACAAGCAAGCTCTTCTTCAGGTCGATTGCACACTACCAGAGAAGCATGAACATATATAAAGTGAAAACAGAATTCCTTTACCATTTAAAGGTACGGTAGGACATGCTTTCTAGGAACATTTTTTTTACTATATTGCTTAAAATCCCCATCACGCCCCGATTGCAGCCAATTAATTAAATGCTCTAACGAAAAAAACATATATTTTTGTTACATGTGGAACAGACAGGACTGTAAAACACCATCCAATCATTTTAACCACCCCTTTCTAAAGGATCGGATGGTGATATGTCTATCAAACTCAACTGCCATTTGTCCCTCCCCCCCTGCGTGTTCCTATGCTCTGAAGACGTGGCTTGGGGGGGGGGTCTGAAGAAAGGGGTCCCCAACAGGGTTTTAACCACTAAAACTTCCAATCACTGAACAACCCGCTCTACCACCTGACCCAATGCCACCCCTTTAATACATTCAAATCCAATAGTGTTATGCACAGTGTGGCCAGGTGAAAGGCGATCAGACCTGGTGTCTCTTAAGCATGTCCAGGCCAAGCAGCATGTCCATTGGTTGGTCCTCTAAGATGGAGAAAGAACACGGGAGAAAGTCCCCCTCTATTTGGACCTGAGCTGGAAACATAGAAGAAGACAAAGTGAAGGAACTGATCAGGCTTGGAAAAAGTATTCTCCCTATCGAGAGCCAGACAACATATCTTTGTTAGGTTTCAAACATATGCTAGGGGAGCTTAGATTGGTTTATTAGTTTATAGCTATCTGTGGAAAGTTAATCCCATCCAGTGGGTTGAATGCTGTCAATCAAGAGCTGATTCAAGCCACAACTTTATCTAAGAAAGCCTCTGAGAGGATAAACATCTTTAAGAACCAAAATAAAATAAAAACAAGTTTTAAGCTCCTACAATTTTCATGACATTCATGACTTAGGCATACAGTGGGACAGTAGTTGTAATCATAAGAAAAACTCATATCTTGATGTATTTCAAGCTGGACAACTATTGCTGTGCTTATATTAGAAAATCTTAACACCAACCCAAATGAACTCTCCCAATGATCTTCTGAGTGCCCACTCCTTTAGCGATCCCTGCCCAGCGTCGGTCCACCAGTCGCATTATGTTACAACGTTCTGCACACGCTTGGCTCATAATGGTCATCTGGGCTCCTAAAAACCAGATACATCAGAAACAATTCAGATTAAACTGAAAGAAGCTAATCAGAGGTAACTGAAAGGAAACAAATACCACTGACATACTTGGTGTCATTTCAAATACAGAAAAAAAAGCACAATTCAGACATTACTGATGCAGAGAAACTAATTGGGCTAAATCAAGGAATACAGCTATTGCTCTTTCACCTTTGTGTTTTGTCAATAATATACATAAATTTACAGGTTTGCAGGCAGTAATGAGGGTAGGCTTACCAAAAACAAAAAAGATTAATTCAAAGATGCAGAGGAAAATCTACTGTAAAAAAAGGTTTTTTCTTCCATTGACATTTTGCCACATGCATCAATGACTCAAATAAAAAGAGCACAGATCAGTGAAATTTTTCTATTGCATGATATGGATTGGCTCTACTCGACTTTTCTCTAGTTTGCCTTTGACCGCTGGTAGTGTTTCCTCAGTTTAGGCATATCCGCTGCTCATCACTGCACTGTGTAAAGTTGGCAGGACAAGAGACGGGATGAGTTCAGAGCAGCTCCAGCTCAGAACAGATGTGTTTGACATCTTTTAAAAATGAGCAGAACAAAAGGTGCACTACAGCACTCACCCATGTTTAGAAGGAAAAATAAGCTATTTGTTAATCTGTATGCAAAAATGCCAGTGGATTAAAAAATTCATGCACATGGACATAACATTAGTACATGCTGATATGTTTTACAATCCATGCCCATAAATTTGTAAACTGGATTTCCAAGATTTATCTCTTCAAAGACAGACCAAGGATGAGTGCCAGTGTGTGCAGGACTTAGCATTGGCTCACCTCACTTGAAACATCAGCTGAGATGGAACTGAAAATGTATTGCTGAATATTGCTATCAATAATGGTTGGACAAAAAACTGAGGAGAGTTTAATCAAGCTATTCCAAACCATGGAATAAAAAAGGGCTTCTATATTTAAAAAACTAAGGCATTAAACAGTGGACACAATATTTCAAACATGGTGGGAAATATAATATTTCCAGTAACACTAACATTGACGTGTTGAGTCTTGCTCAACAAACTTGTAGTTACCACAGGTATCGGGATTTAATGTTCATTACCTGAATCAACAAAAGCTTTCACTGGGTGGCCATTGACTTTGCAGTTAATGTACAGCATAACCACCTGTCCAAAGCTTTCTGGAGCCTCTTCCATTGCAATGGTCATGTTTTCTTCCACATTGTGCTGCCTGAAATATGCACAAATCCAAAGTCAGAGATTTTAGAAATCCATATAAGCTGGCTATATGTAGTAAACAAGTGGCTTAATTGTTATTTAGGTCCAGAAAAAAGTCAAATGAATGAAAATCACACACATTGTCATGCTAAAAATATTGCAATAGAACATGTGTTAAATCAAGTGAAACCGAACCTGTGCCATGATGAGAATGTATTCCTATATGATCAGCTGTCTCTGACAGTGGTGCCATTTTACGGAATGCCTTTGAAATTATTTTTATACCTGATTTCCTCTTCAATCTTTGCCTGGGCATCCAAATCAAAAGGATCAGCAGTCAGAAGTTTGATTCTCTCTTGCTCCCTTTTGGCTCGATCCTGCTGTTGCTCCAGCAGCACTTTGGTGAATTTTTCTAAAGGAAATCCAGGGAAACCAGTGTGACTGATTAAATAAATGACTATTAATACAAACTGAGGAACATCACATCAGTGGTTTTTTTTTTTGTATGTTTGTTTCGGTTCACCTAAATCTCCACTCAGCAAAGCCTCAGCAAGTGGAGGGTTTCTCTCCTTGAGTAGTGAAAGTTCATGCGGATTTGATAATAGCATCTGCTGAAGTAAGGCAGGGTCGTCCAGGCCCTGGGGAGAGGAGCCACGAAAGGCCATTGGCGTGGAAGGCTGTGCGGCGCGCTGCTGTTGTGGAGCCTGTTGCTGCGGCCTTATGGCACTCTGACTAGTTGAAGAAGAGGTGCCTGGGACTGTGATGGAACGAAAGTCAATTTGGGGCAGACCTGAGGAGCACAGATGATGACAGGTTACCACGCTGAATCTGCAAATACCTGCCTCGCTAAATTGATCATTTCTGTAATTTGCGCTGACATTTCTCGCACTTTTCATGACTTATGTAACCGACATATTAACATAAAAAAAAAAAAAAAAGAAAATGCAGTTCTACCACACTTACTAAACTTTATAGTCTCTGTTGTCATTAAGTAATTATAAAAACACATTACCCGGAAAGGCTGACTGAGTTGGTGGCAGCCTTCTGTCAGCTTGTCGGAGAACCACCACATCCCCATCTTTTACACCGTAAGTCCCCAAGGCACGAGTGGGGTCTTTTAGGGGCTGTTCTACATACGTGATCTGGATACAAAAATGTTCTGAATCAATAAACAATAAATCAACAGAAGATTCACTAGTTCTCACAAATGTTTTTTTTTTTTAGATGTGGATATAATTATACAGCTTTCCAGATATACCACATTTCTTTAAACCAAATGATAAAATCTTATTGTATAATTTCACTGACCTGACCTGAACCTGATATAAAGATAAAGTTACCTTTGGCCCCAGTCCCAGATGCTTTTATATCATTGCTATCTACTTGCTCTATGCCATGGTGTTTGTTATTTCACTTTCTATTTTCAGAACGTCCACTCAAGCAGTCACACCCTTAAAACTTATTTAAACTCTTCAAAAATTTTGCATTTTCTAGATGTTTTCCCATCAAATCACGTTTGATGGCGTTGGTGTGCCTCATTCAGTAAATAGAACTTTCTATATAAACTTAATAGATTCTGACCACATTTCTGCCTCCCAGCTAGCATAGCTTAAACCTGGTCTTACTCATGTCTGTAACATATAAAAAACATATAATAAGCATGTCAATGAGGTAAAAAGAAAAAGTATAGAACTATTAAACTGCATTAATAATGAATATATAAGCAAGTACATTTGGAAGCAGCAGTAATAGAGTATATTGGGACGTCTGTAGAAGGTACTAAAAAATAACAGCAGAGCTACAATGAACGATTATTGTAATTACTGACTGATCTGCTCACAACACTTCTGGTTTCTGGTACAGACACTGTTAGAAGAGAAAACAATGTAACGCCAACAAATAGGCTTTTTCAACCAGCAGTTGGATAAAGGTTATGTTCAAAGAATTTGCGCAAAAGCAGAACATCCACTCAACTCAGTGGGCTGAACTAGAAAATAGTTAGCATTTTTACTCTGAAAAGACAATCAAGTTGTAAAATGATTCATTTTAAACACTGCATGCTATTCAAAATAAACCGGTGACATTAAAACTAGAACTTTTAATCATAAAGTCGTGATTTTTTTTTGTTTTTGTCAAAATACACATAGCCTATGTACCTTCAAAAACTGTCATTTTAATGGCATTGCTTTGCTACAACTTACACATACTTTTTAATAGGTCAGCCCTGAAAGGAAGATATGTGATGGTCAGTAACCAAGATGAAAAATAATTTGTTGCTTTATATTTACACAATCACCTGTTATTAAAAATAGCAGGTTTTATTCCTGTTGTCGCCTACTGTACATGAAAAAGCCTGAAAGGACAAGCTGCAATTTTCTGTTGCATCAAAAAATGAATTACCTAATTTAAACTCAAAAACACATTTCAAATATGGCATACTGTTGTTAAGCTAGATCTGTGAACAGGTCATTTATCTTGAATAAAATTTCCCAACAGTAACAATACTTATGCATTAATTAAATAACTTCAGTTTTTTTCAGCTGTGTTTTTTTTTTCTATAGGATATGTTTAATTTAGTTAAACATACTTCAGATTATAACAATACAATCCTATATAAAGACGTTGGACAAGCAGTGATTTAATTTTTCGCCATGGGAATACTGAACATTGCTTTGTTTGCTGTTGCTCTACAACCCAAATATTTTTTTTACAGTAAACTAAGAAAAACAAAAATTAACGGTTCGTTAATGAAACTCACAACCCCTGACTTAGTTTTATCGAGGCAAGTTTTTTTTTTTCATATGTAAAAGTAGCTATTGTGTTTATTATAACGTTCACTTTAAAATACACTCCCTTTATTTTATCATACCGACTAAAACTACAAGTTTTCCACGAGGCTGACTTTCAGTTACGTTTAGTTTTCCCCTATGCCAGTATTCGTTACTAAACGTATAAGACATAATTTGGAAAATATGTTTGTAGTTGAAAGTCATATTTCGCAACAGCTCAAACGTCAAATCACCACAAGTTCCGATTCATGCTAGCAAATCAGCTAGCTACGTTAGCTGTTAGCAACGTTAACCCCTGGCTACATCTATCTCGGGTCTTGCCTGAATTTCCCCAGCTGGGATTCCTGATTCCAGCTCACAAAGTGCTACAAAGTCTCTCAGCTCCAGCTCCGGGGACACATCGAGGGCAAATGTAGTTTCTGGGCGATCCCTCGGCGCGCAGAAAACGGTGACCAGCATCGCTTTTTTGGGGCAGGATCACTGGACAAACCCTATGTAACAGAATGCGGTTAATGTAGTTCCTTGTGTCACAGAGGAAAGCAGGTTGAGAATTTGCTTTTTCCCTTAAACTTACACAAGTCTCCCTGTCAAAAAGCGTATCAAAAGTGAAACTACGATTAAATTGAAAGTCAGTGACTGCTTAGGACTTACTAGGTGAACGGCTGAGGTGTCAGTTTCTCTTCTAACAATAACAAAATAACAAGTAAGGCTTAGTAGTACCGCATCTTATTCAGCTTGTTTTTCGTTTTTCGACATGTCGTATTTCAGGTCGTAAACGCCGCCTTTCTTCTTCTTTAGGTTTATTTGCAGTTGGCAAAATAACTTGAAGATGTGTTACCGCCACCAATGGGACTGGGGTGCATATGGAAGGGTGACACTACCAAAATCTAAAATGAATACAGAAATATCAAAATGGCTCAATAAACATATTGATACGGCAATAACTTATGCAAAAGGTATCTTAAACTATTTTAATTTAACTTTGTATTTGTGCTCCTCTTAATTTACTTTTCCATGTAATTTTCAGTTTAACTGATTTATTTATTTGATACTTTTTGAAATTACCTTTGACTTTTGTTTTTTATACCTGTATTTAATTCTACATTATTTGTCTTTTACATTATCTTATTGCCAAAATGATTTATTTTGTATTTTATTTCTGTGAATGAATATTAATTTATTGACACTTATAAAAAAAATCACAGTCATATTTACGTCCTTATTATTTCCAGCCTTGCATTTTTTCCTCCTATCTATTTTGGTGTCTCCTTATTACATCTCCTTTTTATATTTCTGTACGCATTTCTGCCTCATTATGTAAATGAGAGGGGCGCTGAGTCAGTAAACAGTTACCAGTGACTGTGTGATTTTCAGCTAAGAGAGAGACGTGCCAAAAATCCTGTACAATCTTCTGTTCTCCATCTCCCTCAAGCGGCAGATCCAGTCAGGCTTGGCTGTCTTCCCTGCATTTAGAGCCTGTGAGTTTCTGAATGTTGTTTGACAAGGATTGCAAGACCCAGCCCTATTTACATTATGAGGCAGAAACGCATAGAGAAATGTAAAAAAAGAGACAGAAAAATGTAAAAAAAGAAGCACCAAAATAAATACACCTGGAGAAATAAATAGAGGGAGAAAATGAAAATAAATAAATACATAAATGAATACAATTTCCGATGAAAATGAAATACAGAATTGAATAATTCTGGGAATAAGCAAATGTAAAAGGAAAATAATACAAAAATAAATTAAAATAAAGGAGGAAAGAAATTTTAAAAAGCATGATATAAATGAATGAATTAAACTGAAAATTATATGGAAAAGTAAATAAAGAAGACAATAAATACAAAGTTAAATTAAAACAGTTGAAAATGACAATATAAATATATATCTATGTCACATTTCATAGGTTTTTTAAATGGAAAAAAATATTTCAGAATTTATTTATTGCCACATCAATTTTTTTATTGAGCCATTTATTTTTATTATTTCTGGCAGTTTCAATCCTCCATAGTGTGGAGCGGTTTTAGAATTTGTTAAATCAATATTCATTTCTTCCTGATAATGTGAACATTAAATATCTTTGTTTGTCCAAGAAATAATGAGGAATGCATGAATAATGGATCAAATGTAAGCGCTTTGAGTGCCATCAGCTATAAAACAGATTATTATTATTAATTATCATGCATTAGAAATTAGGTTGAAAGTTATATACAAGGCTTGATAATTTGTGATCATTTTTGTTTCCGCAAAGTCTACTTGAGTTGTTACTTCTGCTAAAAACAAAACAATTCCTGATGGACTGATTATGCCGGTTTAGAAATGTTATTAATAGTCATGTTGGATAGAAACAAACAATAATCATAGGTGTTTTATGACCCATCAATTATTTTGTTTCATTGTTTATGGCCCATGTTGCTTCATAACATCAAACATTTCAAAATCCAGTCAATTATTTCTCTCTGTTTTTCTTTTTTACAAGTATGTTCATTGTATAATGAAATTATAATAACCTTATACCTCTGTTATAACCAGTCTCTTGTATGCTACAATTGTTATGCTTTTCTTGACTTGTTTTTAAAATGTACCTTAATAACAGCCAGACAAAAGTTGGAGGCGACATCCGGCTCTCAAGAGGCGTTCTTGAGTGGTTGTATATCTAACAGATCTACCATGAATAGGTTTTTTTTCCACCTGCTCTCCTCATGCAAACGAACACTGTCATATACTGCACAGTTTCCGCAAGCAAAACCACAGTCTATCTATTTTCCTGAGAGATGTACAAAAAGCCCAGAAAAGGGTGACAAACATGCCAAAAATACCTCATTATATCATATCAATCTATTTCCTAAAGTAAAAACCTGTTTTGGCACAAGTTGCTGTGCAATGAAAAGAAATAACACTTTCAACAGTCATGATGTTTCTAAAATGAGAAGCATAGAAAAGATAAATGAAAAATTTTGTATTTCCAAACTAAAATATTTAATAATTTGTCAATTCAGAAATGTGAAACCCATACACGGTGTTTCAGAAAACATGCACCAACTCATTGTGGAGATGATTAACATATGTAACATTTATGTGGGTCTGCCTTGTTATTAAAAGGGTTTGTATGACACCACTGGTTAAACTGTCAGACACGCAGTAGAGTGGAGAAGTTTAAAGAGCTCAGGTAAGATCTGAGAGAAAAAAATCATACATTTAAAAAAAAAGTTAGGAATGTGTGCTGGTGTTCAGACCCAACATTACAACAGTTAATCCTGCTGAGGGGCTCCTTTACTGCTCCTCTACTTCTCTCAAAAAATTAATTAGATATAAAGAAGTAACATTTTTAATCAATCAATTGAAATAAAAAAAAGAAAGAATTATATATTAATTATAAACATTCTTTTCCACGAAGAAAACAACCTGTCATACATTACATGCCTGGAAAATTTGACTTTTTCAAGTTTATTTTCAGCTGCTCTAGGAACACCCTTTCATTCAGGCTATCAGGTAGGGTTGACCTTGCTCCACATCAAGAAGACACTGCTAGAAATCACAGCAGTGATGTCACAGATGACTAGAGGCCAGCAGGCAATCGTCCAGCAGAAAGCTGAATTACAATCACTTTATCTAGGTAGTCCATATCTCATTTGTTGTGGTTGTTTGTGATGGTTCATACCTTTTTTCCTGTTCTCATAATCACTCATCTAAGCTGTTTTGTGCAGAGTGTTCAGCATGACCACATTCTAACCCCTCTCTAGAGGGTGTGAAAGTGGAAAGAGAGGCAGAGGGAGCTCAGGCTTGTTCTTTCTAACTATGTCAACAATGGTGGTCTTCATTTCTAGGAACTTCTGGCGATAGTGAAAATGACAAATGTTACAGATATGTATGATTAGAACCAGCTGCTCATTCATTCACTGTTCCTTCAGGCCCTGGGTTGAAGAGGTGGTGCTAACGTTCCACCATCTTCACCCACACTTTTCTTATGACCACCAGTTTGCCTGTAACACTTCTTGCAGGTCTTGACTCCCAGTTATTAAATTGTAACTTTCATGAGAAAGTGTAAAAGACTTTCAGGAACATTGTAACACAATAAAAATCCTTCCTCTACTCTCAGCACCTGATTGGACTTGTGAAGAGGTGTCCAGTTCAGTCTCATTCATACTTTTCCAGTCATCTCCATATTTATGAAAACCCTCAAAATTTGTCATCACCAGGCGGAATCCTGCGTACAGGCAGCTGCCTATCTTGCAGGGCCTCAGGTATATACAGGTATATTCAGGTCCATACAGCATACCATGTTGCCATTCTATGCTGGCTGACTCTTAATCTTTTAGGTAGAGCCAGCTGCGCTGAACATTTCTGATTGGTTGATTCCCAGCATTTCATTTTCACCTTTTTGTTTCAATCATCTCAGGTTTAATATCCACAACAGCTTATCGTTCACATTGTACACCAGAAACAGTTGTTACTATTCATGAACACAACATTCAAACTGAAAATTATTTTGGCAAGTCCAAAATAAATGAGGGGGCAGAGTTCATGTTATGGAAAGAAACCAGTGAAATCAGAGCAGTCAGACTTTAATCTTTAGCAGCTGTTTTGTTCTAAGGTATAAATAAGAAGATTTAAAAACGTGTTTTGAAATTTCAAGGGAATGGTGCAGATGAGTGCTTACAAAGGTTTCTACTGTAAAGTGAGAGGCCGCTGAGAAGACCCCTGACAGGCTGCCTATAAGCGGTATATAGCAATAAAACAATTATAAAAATAAAACAGTTAAATCAGGGCAAGTGTTGATTTCAGATTTTTTCCCACTATGATTATACACAAATAAAAACACCCGCAAAACTCCACAGAAATGTGTAACAGACACCGATTTTAAATAGTCAGGGACTATTGTTGGGTTTGGGGAACCCTGATGTGTCTGGGACACAAGCAGTAATCATGGGACTGGGCAATTCTGACCCTAGAGGGTGAGATATGTGGAAAAGTGGATGAAGAAGCTTGGTTTTGATGGAAAGTTGACTGTTTCTGGATGTCCAAAGTTGGTAGTTGACAAAAAAAAGAAAATTAGTGGAAAAACGCAAAACGAGAACCTGGGGCCCAAGGTAATTGACATTTTGACCGAGAATGAATGAAGCTTAACAAAGAGAGTAGCATAGGAATTGTATGTACATTTATGACAAACAATTATGGGAAAGAATAAAAGAAAAAGATACAATTTTCAAAAGGGATGCTGTTAACCCAAAAGAGCCAAAGTTTAAGTAGTCCTATGGTATTTTTATGAATACATTTTCCAGGTTCAGTTATTCAATTAAATTGATGGTGTTGTAGATAAAAGTCCTGCATTGGTATACTCTGGTATTCTTTGTATTTTTTTTTTTAGCTGTTTTAACTTTAAGTTTTAAGTATTTTGCATATAATTCAAAATATGACAAATTTTTTTTAAATGTTTTCTTTTAAAGGAAAAAAGAGAAAGAAAATAAAAACAAATTCCACTAATTCAAATTTTCCCACAAATCCTCAGTGTACACCAGTAGCTAGTTTTTTTCCCCCTTAGTATTTACTTTTTTTTTTTTTTTTACAATGAAATGAGCTTTTTCAGTGTGTAGGTGGGTTTTTGTTTTTTTTCATTCAATATAAAGGGGATTGGCTTTCCCTCTGAGTGTTTCAGGTCTCACACACTTGTTCTGCTTTGCACAGGAAACATTGTAACTGTGGTTAGAGTTAGACTAAAAATGCTTCTGAACAGTGTACTCATATTAATTTTGACATGTAATGAACTTGTTGCTTTTCATTGCGGTAAAGGTAAAATATGTCCTTCGTCTATATAGATAGATATATACTTTATTGATCCCCGTGGGGAAATTCAACAATATCTTATCAACAATATCAATATCTTATATCTTATTCTGTAAAATACTGTAGTTTTGTTTTTGCCTTTGTCATTTTTTTCTTAATATACTTTGAGTACTGTATGGCAGTATGATTTCAATGCGTTTTTCTTTTCACACTGACAAATATGTGAAGGGGAGAGAGTAAAAGATCGTGGACATGGCAGAAAATCTTGTGAACCTTGCCCTGATGGTTATTACCAGAATACGAAGAATCCTTCGCAAAAGTGCATTACATGTACAGAGTGTATTTCAGGTAAGAGTTAAAGCTTTTATATGACACATAAAAACAAGTGTAATATGAACAGTTACTGATAAATCTGTTGTTTTGCTAGAAAGAACACTTTAAAGAGAAGCACAAATTAAGGATACAGAAAAAAGGGCTGCTTTATTCTCTTTCTTTATTATTATTATTATTATTATTGAAACTAACTTATTTCTTAATGATTTTATTGTGATTTTTGCTATTTGTTGATGCCTTTTACTACTTTTTAATGCTTTCTTTGCAGTGTCTGTAATGCTTTCAATGTTTTATGTAAAGCACTTTGAATTGTCTAGTACAGGAAATGTGCTACACAAATAAACTTGCCTTGCCCTGCCTTTCTTCTTGTTTTGTTTCAAAATTGACTTTTAAGCTTATATTTCTCTAACTACTTTGACTAAAGAATTTAAAAAAAAATCTTTCTTTTCTTTTTTTGAATCAGGGAGTTATGTTAAAGAAAAGTGTACCAAAGTGACAGACACAAAATGCCAATGCCGTCAGGGATTTGTTCCCGTCTACCAAGATTCTGCCATTTGTAAATGTGACCGAGGATACGAACTAAGAGGAGATGGTATTAAACCCAGATTGCAACAATATTTCAGTATTTCTCACATGTTCAATGACTTTTCTTTAGTAAATAATTCTTTATTCCCTACCAGCGTGTGTAAGATGTGATAACGGACATTTCAGCCTCGGAAATGACGCACCTTGTAAAAAATGGACAGAGTAAGACCGCTGTATTCTAGTGTTTCAGTAATTTATAAATGCATGATATAGATGTTGCGGCTTGAGCTATATTTTTTAGTTTCAAGCTGTTGTTTTTCTATTTTATTCTAGCTGTAAAGACACAGGGGATAAAGTCAGTGGAACCTTAACCTCTGATGCCATCTGTAATGAGGTACCGAAGAGTATTCCAATCACAACAGCCTCTTCTTCAAACCAAAGTGTTCCTCTCACATACTCAACCACCCGCCGTCCACATGAGGGGGCTCAAACACAGATGATGCGTTCTACCTCTAGAACAATTTCTCAGGCCAATGACAAGGGGGTATCACAGCCCCCTATTCATACAAACACTGGAAACCACTTTGGTAAAAGACTCACTTCCTTTTCTTCTGATGCAATCTCACATTAAGAATTATATAAACTAATCTGTGGGTATTTTGTCTCATTTTACCAGGTCAAGCCCTCCTAGTTTTTGGAATTGCTATGGTGCTCGTGCTGACCGTTGTGACCGTTGTGACCTGCAAGCAGTCTGCCTGTCCTAATTTGCAGAAAGGACCAAACTCACATAGTATGTAGCAAGTATAGTGATTATTTCCTTAAGGGATGGTTGTGGCTTTTTACTGAAATCTTTTGTTTGCTTAGAGTCAAAATAGATGCTACTGTCA
Organism: Atherinosoma microstoma; assembly: GCA_037177055.1. Taxonomy (NCBI): domain Eukaryota; kingdom Metazoa; phylum Chordata; class Actinopteri; order Atheriniformes; family Atherinidae; genus Atherinosoma; species Atherinosoma microstoma. The sequence continues at coordinate 22,218,934 of JBBBVU010000003.1, forward strand.
TGTCTGCATTTAAAACACAGTTGCCTTCCAGCACTTTGAACTTAGTTAAAGTAGCTGTTTTTAAGTTTTGATGCTAAGCTAAGCTGATAATGTTGGCAGTGGTTGGGCAGTCCAGGTATGAAAGAGCTATTAATTATCAAACCAAATAGACTACTACTTTATTCCTTTGCTTTATAAAGACTGTAAACACATCAGAGAGAAATGATTAACTCCTTCTTATTCATTATTGTTGGAAATACATTTTATTTTGGCAAATGTATCCAAGATTCTTGGAAAAAGATTTAAGATATGGTAACACTTGGAGTGGCTATGCAATGTGTCACATATGATAATTCTATTAATCATGCTTCAATTTCTATTTGCAGTGAATGACTCATTGTGCAGACCGCCTGTCGAAGAAAGTGGTGATAGCAGCGAGTCTTCTACTATAAAGTTAAATCTAGAGCCCTGAGGTGACGCTTTTCTTGACACTAATCTGTCATTTAAAACTGTGAATTTTCAGATCAGAAAAAAACAGGTTGGTTTCATGGGAGACTTACATAAGAAAACTATCTGCATTGTAACAGGTCTATCTCAAGCTGCCATGTGGTTAATATACGACCTTTCTTTGTTCTGTTGTAATACAATGTAGAGTGAATTAGGGAAAACAAGTATGTATCATACTTAAAATCATTTTGTAACTATCGTGTTCTTTAACAACATTAATCTTGATTATAATATCTTCTTGCTAAGAATATCCATCTGTGTAAACATATTTATTCAAATTTTTGATAAGTAGATTTTTCTTTTAAATATAGATCCTTCTACTCTAATATGTTCATACGAACTTGTTTGTGCAGGTTTTGTAAACCTTCTGACACTGTATATATACATACACTTTAATAACACCTTTGACAAGTCTGAGAAATTCACAGGATGAAACAAACAATACCACTGTAACAGCTGCCAAAAAGCTATTTTACTTTCTTCATACAATTTTTTTGCCTCTGTTTCTGTTGTGTTTTTATTTGCTCAGGCTTCTCCACCAGTAGCAGGTTTATTCAACAGAGAACAAGATAAAGAAAAAAATGCTTTCTGTGGTATGTGGGTTGGGGGAGTTCCCATGTGGAGCTCAAGGTGCCTCTCTTTTTCCTACCGAAAAATGCCTCCTCTCATGTTTTCGTATTCTAGTCAATGGAAAGATTGATGCTATAAATGTGAAGACTTTGACGTTGTTTATACCTTACTGGAGCTATTTCTCAGATTAGTACAGTCAGAGGAGTTATGAAAGCAGGCCCTAGTTACTTCTCTTCATTTACATCTCATTAAGAAACCAGACACAGTCATGTGTAGTTTTAGGATCTACCTTGAAAACGTTGCAGTCTATTGATTCCTTCCTGGAAATTACATTTTTATTCAAAGGATGGATGAAGTATTCAGATGAAAAGTTTGCAGTATTGTTTTTTCATCATGTAAGTTACTTAAGTTTGCTCTTAGCAATAAAATGTTTACTCTTTCAGATGCTTTTGGTGCCATCAAAATAAAAAAATAAAAAAGAAAAGGAAAAAAAAGTATTAGCAAATGAGGCATGGTGCTATGGTTGTTAGCATCACTGCTTCACAGCAAGATAGAATGTGGTTTGATTTTGGTGGTGAATTTTCTTTGTGGAATTTATGTGTATTCCCATGGGCTCTCTCTCTGGGTTCTCCAGCTTCCTCCAACAGCCCAAAACATGTGTGTTAGGTTTATTAGTGTTTTTAAATTGTTCCTAGGGGTGATTGTTAGTGTGAGTAGCTGTTTGTCTTTCTGTGTCCGCCCTGTGATGGACTGGTGACCTGTCCAGGGTGCACCCTGCTTCTTGCCTGATAGCAGCGGATAGACTCCAGCAACCCTGCAAACCTGTACTGGAAATTTTCCAGTGGAAAAAGCAGTTATAGAGAATGGATAGATGAACTAATGAACAGTGCAAAAAGCCCCAGCAGTAACTGTGAGTAGATGTCAGTAATCCAGGAAGTTGATGTGTGGTTTCAAAAAAATGAAGTCGAATATACGAGAAGCAAACCCTGACTGAGTTTTGTAGAAACTCATTGAACAGTGACTAATGCAGATGTCATCAACTCATGTTAAACAACGTTATCTCTGGTACATAACTATTTCATTGGTTCTTCTTTGTTGCTTGACTGTCAGCATTGTTGTTTTCTTGGTCTTCTTGTGTTCATTTTGATGATCAGTTTGTATGAATCTGTCTCACTTTAACATTACCTCCTCTTTCTTTTTTATCAGTTTGCTTTGAAATGTACACTGTTGAGTTTGTGTTGCATTTTTACAATAAAACAACTCCCATCATATCTTCTTCTTTTTTTCTGGTAAACCATTAAACAGAATTGTTCATGCATTTTGATGATATTTTGATTAATGTATCAATACCCAAGTTTTTTTCTCTATTTTTTGTGATGATGATTATAGTTCTCTTATTTGTGTTTTTTTTTTTTAACCCTTTAAAAGGTTTAATCTTTAATATTATCAGTTCGGTTAGTTTTGAGTATTAGTTCAAGCTTTTAGTTTTGGACATTTATTTCTTATGTTTAACTATCCAATGCATTTAACTATTCATTGCTCTAACTCTCCTGGCTGGAATAATCTGCTCATTTCACATCTTAGTTCTTTTTTAATCATTTATTTTTCTTGAGCTTTGTGAGGAATGAGGAGTGGGCTACGGTCTTTTATTTCTTTTCAAAATTTTTCTTTTATCAGTTTAATACTTACATTTGGATACAGACTTAAACCAAAGTTGACATTTCCAGTTTTACAAGGTTTAAAACAAAAGTCATGCACACTTGTTTTTGAATGTGTACAAAACGCGACGTGTGCACTCTCAGATTTAAAAAGTTTCTTGTCAGCCAGTCGAAAAAAAATGTTCAAAATTGCTGAATACTTTACTTTTTTATTTCTATACCACTAAACAGAGTTGTTTGACCATACGTGAGCTTACCTTTACTTTCCATCCACGGATACCACAAAGTCTACAGAATGTATGATTTGCATACGGCAACGGGAACTCCAGTTTCAAAAGTGTCAGCATTGCCCTTTGTGGTTAAAGTGACGCTCACCTCTAGCTACTGTTAAGAGCTCCCAGCACGTAACCATTACAACCTGAAGGAGGTTTTAACATGCAGCCACATGCAACTAATTTTTAAGGCACGTTTACAGGGTGTTTTAGCGGAGGGCTCCATAAAAATCTGGCACTCTCTTGAACAAAGTTGAACTTTGAAAGAGCAAACAAGCATGAGCTCCCATCCCTAGTGACTGTCTCATAACTGAATGTAAAATAAATAAATAAATAAAAGATTAATGAATAAAAATGTCAGGCCTGACACTGCAGTGAG
>JBBBVU010000003.1:22256190-22305906 GCA_037177055.1 Atherinosoma microstoma
GTAGACCCAGGACACGCTGGAGGGATTATATCTCTCGGCTGGCCTGGGAGCGCCTCGGGATCCCCCCGGATGAGCTGACTGATGTGGCCGGGGAAAGGGAAGTCTGGGCTGCCCTGCTCAAGCTGCTGCCCCCGCGACCTGACCCCGGATAAGCGGAAGAGGACGGTACGACGGTACTCACCTGCGCTGCTGGCCAATGGAGTCGAACGTCCGCACTGGGCGGCCATCTTACCACAGTCAGCTCCTCACTCGTAACATTGATTTAATGGCGCATGGACCTTTTAAATAACCATAACTTGCTAAATTTTCTACTGATTTTCAAACTGTTTGGTTTGTTATAAACGATGTGGTTATAACACTGCATACTTATGAATAATTCTAACTGTGGACTGTTGTATGAAATTAAACGGACGGGTGCAATTGGTATACACAGGGACAAGACATTTATGTTATATCAATGTTTTTAATATTTATGAATAAAAACTGAACTGAACACGAGACTTTACAACATACAAAACGACCAGAGATGCATGGAAACGTCCCAGTGTTGAGTTTGAAGTTACATTTTATGGCCACCAGATGGCCCTGTGGTCACGTGTTTTGGACGTTTTAAAAGATCATTTCTTCTCACGGAACAATTTTTTCGAAACAATTTGATCTCCTAAACGTTCCATCACTACTGATAATAATGTGATTTATCTAACTATACATGTGAAAACTCACTTTTCCTCAGATTTGAGCTTGACTGTTGAAAGATGGTCACCGGTTATGCGTTCGAAACTCCGCCATGAAGTAGGCTATCTAGCCTTTATTATGTATATCTATGGGTTGGGGATATCCCAGCCAACCTTCCCTATGGTGCCAGACATGTTCGAGGCATCATTGGTTTGTCACAACAGTAACTACATTAACTAGCCTTACACTGGGGGTGAACAGGCAAGCTGAGCTCCAATATAACCGGCGTTATTGCACTCATGTGGCAATAAGGGCACCAAGTGATAATTAATGTAATTTTACATCATATTATATACTATATTATATAGCCTATCATTATATATTAGCTATAGTTGGTTTAATAACAGGAAGTTGAGATTGACGCAAATAGCAAAATAATGTCAGATAATGTTGACTGACAGACTTGAACCTGCGCCTGCAAAATTGCAATTGACGGACTCCACCGCTGAACTAAAAAACACAAAAAACAGCCCTATGCCAGAATCAGTCAAAATATGTTTTAATGGGGAGAGGAATGGATTTAGTCTGAGGGGAGCTTGTTTATTCAAACGGATGGATTAAACACCAAAATATATTACAGTCATCTCCTGAATGTGCAAAATGTTTTAATATCTTAATGGCTGAAATGGCACTGACAGCCTCTGCCACCTGCTGCCACTCCTTTGCCTTTCTGCCGTTGGTGATGTCCATGCTGTAACACCAAACATTTTTACGTTTTGCAACTTGTTCCATCAAGATCTCAATCTCATGTTCTGAAAAAATCTACTTCTTCACTCTTTTCCCCTTCTGAGTCATCATGGAAATGGTATGATGAATATTTATCATGGGCCTTCACCTGACCTTTTATAGTCACCACAATAGTCACCACATGGGGTGGGCAAGGCGCTCCCTTAAGTGCGCCAACTTTAGAGTTGATTCTGATTTATAAACGGAAACAGGCGTGGGACATACTGTACATGTGCACTCTTTTATAGATCTGGAAAATTTTGCGCTGCATGTCCTGTTTTCCCTACTTATGCCACCAGTAGTCATCTTTCCTAAGCAATGTTTTTTAAATGAGGTTCCAGGTCTGTGGATAAAAATTGCTGAGCAACACAGAGGAAAAGAGTCTAGGATCACTGATAATGTCCTCTTCATTAATCATCTAGTATTTTTATAATTATTATTATTTTATTGTGTTTTTATCGGAAACAGCTAAGATCAACAGAGCACTATACACCATGGCCACCATCAGACTGAGAATAATGTTGCTCTTTAACCTTTGGCTCACTTAGGCAACAGGCTCCGCCATAAGCGTATTGTTCGCTACTACTATTCTTGTTTACAAAATATAGTACTAGGGGGCACATTAGAGATCTCAGACTATTTAGAGTTGCCAAATTTGTAGTGTGTAAACACAACAATGAACGTGGAAACTAAAGGTTAACATTCGGTTAATTATGAGATCATGGTAGAAAAAAAACAATGGCAGTGAAATAATAGATGAAACATAAAGGCCCTAAACCATGCACTTGCTCTTTCTTTAAAAAAAACAAAAAACTTTAATTTTTTACCATCGTCACCCTTGTGACCTCCAGTTAAATCATTCCCTACATTGCCTCTACCAGATACTTGCATATTGCAGCTTGCAAATGCGTAGCATTAATTGTTGAGGACGTGCACAGATGACAAAACTAACTTGTGAGGCGGCCTTGATAAACACGGAATTAAAAGCAAGTATGTTCTTGGCCTGAGTCTCTTCTTAATCTGCCGGTGTGCTTGCTTACGGTATAACAATGTATGTCTGCTGGAGCTAATCCAAGATCTGTCAATCAAGGTGTTTCGTGGACTTACCCCCAAAGTCTGAGAGTAGAAGTTATTCTCCTGTGATTTTGAGACCTAAAACCCTTTAATTTGCTTGATTGTTTGTTTTAATTCTTTGTGTGATAAAATCAGAACAGATTTCTTCTCCACTCACACTTCAAGCTAAGCTAGCCAGCTAAGCTGCAGCTGATTTTATGCAGCCCTCCAAGAAAATATAGAGTTAATTTTTCCTCTTTGTAACTGTTGTGCCAATTACTAGAAAGAATTGAACACATTTTCTATCTTCTCCCTTGTTTTATTATTCAACTCATTAGCATGCAAAACACAAGCTATATTCAAGCAAAACTTTTGGATTTACATTTCAGGAGGCAAGATTTCCATTTTATATTTAATAGCTGCAATATTTGGTGGATGCAGTTTTTGTACTTTTTAGCTAAATTTACTATTTCAAGTCTATGATTGTTTGGATATTGAAGTCACTAAGATACCTCCATATAAAGAGAAGTATTCAAAAATATTTTCAAATATTTTATTTGATCTATTTCTATATAAAACGTCATTGTTTCATCTCAAACATGAGCAGTTTCGGTGCTTTAAAGGAGCCTGGAGTATCCTGTGAAATGAATAAATGACAGATTATGAGCAATACATTGCTGTGTTGCATTTAATTTTTGAAAAATGGAAAAGTGCTCACTTTTCTACAGAAGCTTTAATAATAATGATGGCTTACATTAATGTCTGTGATTTCTGTACAGGATATTTTGCTCAAAGGCTTTCAGACAGGGTATTTCAAATCAAAGATATATCTACCACTTAACAAACTTACAGATCAACATGGTATCACCATACATCAACTCTCCAATAGAAATCTGGTTGTTTATATACACTGGCCTTTTCAACTACAGCAAAAACTTACATAATATAACACTTCCCTCAAGCATTCAACTTGTGACCTTTGTAAATTGTGTTACAAACTGCTTTGTTGTGTGTCTGTACATAAAAGCCATTTCTAGTGACCAGTTCATTTTTAAGTCTAACAGAGGCTGAAGTGCAAATGCAGGTGGTGAGGCCATCTTGTTTGCTCTTTGGCTGTGTACTGACCGCTTACTGGAGCATTAGCTGGACATCTATTCACATTGATACATGTGAGAAGAAATCAGTTTATGCTGACAAAAGCTTTTGATGTCTTAACTACAGATTGCATGGCCCTCTAAAGACGAGTTCAAGAGACTCGAAAGAAGTTAGCTTGACTAAAAATTCAACTCATCTGAAATCTGAACAGGATTTTCTGACTTAAGAACTGTCTTCAAGTCTCAGTTGACAAGAAGTCTTTGGTCAAAGCTACAGGTTACTTTAGAACACAACAAATTGATTTTTTATCTTTTTTTAATTCGCTGGTTCGAAGGTGGTTCTTTGAGGGGACAATTTCCATCTTTTGTCCTCAGTTTGCATCGAGGAGGGATTAATGTAATGTGAAGGGGCTGACAGTGCCCTGTAAGAAGAAACAGTCACACTGGTTAGACGGGTCAGAAATTACAGTAGCATTAATTCAACTTACAGTAGCTTATATCTTTACTCACCTGTGGGTCTTTAGAAGAGACCACAATCTTTCAGGTTTTCTTTGATGATGATGTCGGTTACGGCATCGAACACAAACTTGACGTTCTCTGTGTCTGTGGCACAGGTCATGTGAGAATAGATTTCTTTGATGTCTTTGCGCAAGTTCAGGTCCAGGAACTGCATTTTGATGTAGTTGCCGGCATCCTCATAAGTATTGGGGCCTAGGTGAGGTGAGGTGAAAACAACATTTAATTTTGTTAGCCAGTCATTTTCCTTGAAATTTGCTGTGCTGCATAAGCGGTAATGGTCTCACCATCGTATTCGGGGAAGCACATGCTGAGATGAGCTTTCTTGATCTTCTCAATGAACACATCTTTCTTGTTGAGAAAGAGTACGATGGAAGTGGCCGCAAAGTAGCGGTGGTTGCAGATACTGTTGAACAAGTGCAGACTCTCGTGCATTCGATTCTGAAAGCAAAGTCCAATTCAAAGTTCAGAGAGGAAGGAACATTTCAAGTGAAACTGACTGTTGATTATTCAAGAAGATTTAGACACATATAATAAATGATAAAAAGCACAATATAACTTTTCATACCACTTCGTCATCTTCCACCAGCACCATGTCATAGGCGCTCAAAGCACCAATGAAGATGATACAAGTCACACCTTCGAAACAGTGAATCCACTTCTTCCTCTCTGACCTCTGGCCACCCACATCAAACATTCTGGGCATGAACAGAAGGATATATAATTTTCCTCATTATTGATGGGACCCAGTTAATATTATTGAGTTTATCCATTTGAGAAATATTGCTGTGACTCACCTGAAATGGAGATCTTTGAAGGAGAACTGGGTCTCAATGATACCAGTGGTCTTCACTCTTGATCGCAGCACATCTTGCTCAGTGGGCACATAGCCTGGTTGGATCAGTCGCTCCAAGTCATTCAGATAGCTGTGAGAAAATTTAATTCAATCAAGACTCACATGTGGCATGAAATGATTCAATTCCAGCTTGTGATTTCTTACTATCCAGCAGAGTCGTTGAGCTGGTACTCTGAGGCCCTGTCAAAGCATGCCTGGATGCCAGAATCCTTCCACAGACGCAAGATGATGTCTGCCATTTCTTTGGGCATGGTGCCCTCCTCAATGGTGTCTGCAAGATGCATGAGTTTCCTGGCATCATCCTGTAGGGAGGATACAAAGGGACAATTGCACGTAGATGTTTAGTGACCTGTTAGCAAACTGAGATCAATTAACCTAATGAGCACAAAGAAGTGTGCCCTTACCTGCTGATCAGAGTGGCCATAATTCATATTGAGTGTGGTCATGGCCTTCACAATGGCCATGATGGACTGCAGGGTGTTGCTGTAGATGATGGTAATGAACTCCAAGCACTCTTCAAGTGAATAACCATCTTTGTGGATAATTCTGTTGAGAAAGTAATGCAGTTTACAGCCAGTCCATGAAGAAATATAATGCTTCGCATATGCAAAGTCAAATATCTTACTTCATCTGTTTGACAATGGTGCTTTTGCCCGATTCTCCAGCACCTATATGACAGGAGAGAATCCCATCAGTTGTTTGTCCCCCAAAAGCTTAAACTATGCTTTTATGTCACCCTTAATTGAAAAGTATGAACATTTTTCAGGATAGAAATGTATTCTTTTTATTGAGGTAATGGGTTTTAATTGAGGCGTCTGAATGACTTGTGTTTATTACGGGAGATAACTTTCATCAGAGAGGATCCTAACAGATTTTAATACCTCTTGGGCTTAATCTTTTTCCCTGACCCTGACCTGCATTATCAGAAGATGATGATGTTAAGTATGAAACAATACCTGCAACAACTTGACGTGTTTACAGGCATATTTCTCCAGTTCAAATGGTAAATCTTGTACTTAGCAAGATATATAAATTCAGAATACCTCTAAGTTTAGCAGTTTAAAACTAAGATGTTAAATCGAAGTGAAAGAAAATCAGACTCAGACGCTGACATTAACAGTTGTGTGATTCATCTCATTAATCTAAAAACCTAATACATGAGATGAATTTAAGTTATGGTGTAACAGTTCTGTTTGGGTTTGGTGATGTATCTCTGTCCTTCATGGCTAAGCCCTTTGTGTTGGAGGACCTGTTGCAACAGGATTATCAGAGGATTGGCTTGTGTGATTATCAAAGTGTCCTAGCAATTAAGATACGCAAGTTGTTAAGCCTTTACTTGACTCAGACATAATGCATCTTTTCATCACAGTAAAGTATTTAAAATTGTGCAAAACTACAGCCATACAGAATAACGAGGGCTATTTATAGCAACACTTTCATTTCTTACAATATGATGACTACTCGATATGAATTAAAATCAAGAGTGTGAATATTTGAAGACAAAAAAAAGGTAAATACTTCAGGAAAATTAAGTGGTTAAGTGTGCTTTGTTTTCTCAAACCCAACTTTTTATGTAAACACATAAACAACTTGGTTTTGAATCTTCAGAACATAGACAAAAATAAAAACTAATCTCATCATCTACATGGATTTTTAAATAAATTGAATAAAATGAGATGAGTTGCACTGCTAATGCATCTGAAACATTTTGCTTTCTGGATGACTTGATGTCTGTCTTTACCTAGCAGCAGCAGCTTGACAGTTCTTGCATCCTTGTCGGCATCTTCCTTCAGCTTCTTCTCCAGCTCCCTGGAGCGTTTGTCCTCAGCGCTAGCTCCGGCCCCCATCCTACTTTTTCCCGGCTTGGGCCCCTCTGCTCAAAAGCCAAATGTCAGGAAAAATGGAAGCAGGTCCTGGCTGCTCGCCTTCTACTGTCGGGTCGGTGCCTTCAACTACGCAGCTAACACATCAACTGCCTGCAGCAAACACTGGAGAATGTTTGAGTATTTTCCTGTCTTAGGAGAGGATTTTGGGCACCCCCGGCCCACCTGACCAGCGATGACCAATGGAATGCAAGGACAGGGGTGTTATAGGGCAGAGGTGCGAAGAGAAGGAGACACACATCAGTGCAGGAGTGCTCTAACCTTTAGGGGACTTTGCTGTGGTCAGCGGAAGATGAACATCGGCTCAAGTGCTTATCTCTATGCTGGTCTTAGGTGCCTTTAAAAGAGAAGCATGCAAAGCTAAATAGTTTGGTTCTTGGTCTTTTACATAGTTTAGAACATGGTTACCAAAGCTAAATTAACTGCACAAGATAAGATTTTACTCTGGGAATGAGTGTGGCCTTTTATGCTTTGGTTTCTGCAAGAAATTGACAATTACTTTATGCTCAGTTTTATAAACTATATACATTTATTTCTACTCCTGTAGAAATAAAGTAACAGTCCTCTAGTAACAGTCCACTAGTAGGGTTAGTGAAATATATAACCAAGACCCTCAACCCACAGGCCTTATATAAAATGATAAACAAAACCCATACATGCATTTCTAGTTGGATAGTGCAGACTGAAAGGTGAGTTCTGAAGTACTTAAAGAGCTTTGCGGTTTCACCAGACAGATCTCATTGACCTCAATCTGAGGCTGGTTAAGGATCCTAATCTACTCACTTTCAATTATGTACACATGAACATACAGCATATGTGTGTGAAATGAACCACATTTTCCTACTGAATCATATTTCCCTACATTCTTATTTTCACTTGATCGATATTTCAATTGTAAAACACTTTTTGAGAAAAGTGCCAAGAAAATGAAATGTATCAGTCTTAACTTTACCTTTCCCATTTAAGAAGTTGATAGTAATGAGTCATTGGTGTGAATGAATGCACTACTGCAGATCAACAGTGAGGAAAATAGCTTTGGTCAAGTACTTTGTGTGAGGATAACTGCAGCTTGTTGATATATCATTTGAGACACTTGTTTCTTTTAATTTCATATCTCTTTGTGTTTATAGTCAGAAATATTTCTGTGCACGACAAACACAGATACAAGTAATCACCAAATTTCTACAAATTAAAGTAACATAAAGGATATTAAAAAGTCCATCTTTACCAACAGCAGTAGTAAAGTCCTTGTATAAATAGTTTGTTAATACAAACTGTGCTTGTAATCAATAGTTCTCATGAGGTTTATATATTGGTGTTAAGCAGTTGCACGTCTTTGCTTGGGGTCCTTGCTCTGGACTGGATCACTCCTTTTAGAGAAATACTTTTTTACCACTGCAGTTTAGTAACACACAGTTATGTGTACTAAATGTCTGACAACATACAGTGCACGTAAAAGTTTATTAACCATTTGGACTGACCTAGATGATTTGCAACTCATCTAGATAATGATCATAGACAAACAAAATCTAGATAAATTAATCCAAAAACAATTATATATTTTTTTATGTAATTGTTAAATGGGGAACATAATTAGTTATAGAACAGGCTGGAAGTAAGGAAACTTGAAATTAGTGACTTGTAAAAATCTCTTTTAGCAGCACAAACCTCTATCAAATATTTTTTGTAGTTACTTTGAAGTTTGTAAAATGATTATGAAGTCCACTTCATTGTTATTTTTTTTAATTTTTATTCTGCCAAGTCAGAATATCTAAAGTGGGTTAAGATGAACTTAAATTTAGCCTTTACAAAACATGACTTCTTCAACAACTTTGTGACAGGAGGACTATCCAAATGTGTGTGCTTCATGTTATTTTAAAAGCTCCCCCAGTCTTCATTTAATTAAAAGAAATGCAACTATATGTCCTTGGTAATTCAAAATGCTTGCTTCCTTTAATGATTACAATGAGTTAAAGCACTAAGGTAGCAAAATAGCCCCCCCAAAATGAAATCTCTCCACAGTAGTTCACAGCTGAGGTGAAGTTTTAATGTTGGTGAGTAGTTGTTTTTTTCTCAAAATATATGAAGAATTTATGCCCCTAAATACTACATTTGTGGCCCAGGAGTCCACAATGTAGTTGAACATCCACATGATCAAATTGAGATGTGTCACAATGTTATGTTCTTCCCACTTATGCCTGATGTACTCAATTGTACTGTACTTGTGTAAATGTGCTGAAGGCATTTAATGTCACTGCATTTCCTACAATGAACATACTGGCTTTATTTGGAGGTTGTGGACATTTCTGCAAGTATTTTGCTGTTAACATTTAGTTCTGTTTCACCTTTTCCAGGACTGTTCATCATGCTATTAGTGTGATCTTTGCAGCAACAGTCCTGAATCTCATTTTATACACATCTCCTGTTCAGAGTCTGTATATATATTTCTAAACTACCCTGCATATTGTCCCAGGCAAACAAAAGAGAACAGATGTTATTATAAAATATAGAGCTTTAATTTATTAGTTAGCAACATTGATGAGGAAAGAGAAGATAGTCATTTATACAAGTCATTACATTAACACCAACTGTGCATATCATACATTGCCAAATGGAGAAAACTGATGAAATATATCTAGTTTTCAAATTTCTTTTTTTTATTTTTTAGAATAAGAGAGCGAAAATTAAATCACAATCTTTCAGCGTTTTCCATCATAAAAAGGATCCATATTCCCACAAGAAGAAAGACATTCAGTGACATCCACAGCAACATTGTATTTTAGACACATACCACATACATACACTGTACATGCCATGCACATTGAAAATCCACCTTCTGAAGATTGTGTCTTAGATTTCTCTTCAAGTTTGGTGGTGATCAGCTTGTTAGTGGTCAAACCTGTGACATTTTACTGTGCAGAATTTCCTCAGTTTTATAGTTTTGCATGAAGTTTGCGGCACCAATAATGGGGCAGAATGATTTCTGTAAGAAAGTTCTGTTGTTAATTGATGCCACAGTAAGAACAGCACCATTCATCATTTCCAAGCACTTTAAATCTCCACGTTTGTGTAGCTAGATTACGCGTTTAGTTTTCACCAATATTTACATGAAAATGGTAGGAATGCAAAAAAAAAAGAAAGAAAAAAAAAGAATGAAACAAACTGTCTTTTATGAACATATGTAATATGCCACAGATACATGACAAAGATTTAATATAAGATTTATTTAAATCACCAATTTGGCAACAGAAGGTGCTTTGTCTAATATATATTTTTTAAAAATCACAAACTGTCACAAACTCACATATAGCTGCCTGCTGGAATATCTTATCTCCACAGAGAGAAAAAAGAAGGCAATGTTATGTTTTTAGCTTTTGTGTCATTAAAAGAACGTTTTTCCCTCAACAGCTTATCACAAAGATCACATTTGTTAAGAACACAACATTGAGATGTGATATTCACATACAGTATCAACAAAACAAACACTTGGCAGCAACTGATTATGGAAGAATATGAACGAGCGATGCAACATCTTCACTTCAGCCTGGCTGGACCACATCATGGATAGAAAGACTTTTTCCCTACTTTCAATCACATGTGCCCGTATGTCTGTAACATGCTGTCACAGCTGCAGTCTGTGGGCATTCCAGCTTTCTCCATGTCCATTTTTGTTCTCTTTCTGCTTATATTTTGCAGTAAAAAAAAGACTAACTTTTTCATATATGGTGAATAGTTCCGGTGAGGACATTTAGGGGAGTTGGATAAAGATGAAAACTTCCAGACTTGACTTTGAGCTTAGATACTGAATACTGCCAGCAGTCAAATGATCCAACATGGTTGCCATTAACAGTTATGTTCATCGGTCCTTGTCCATGCGTGGATGCTCTCAAAGTCCTGGGATACTGTTGCTGTTTAAAAAACACCAAACATAAAGATCTTCTCAACATAATAACACACTGTAATAAACAATAACACTAACAATAATATTATAACAACAATATTTGCACAGATTTTTCTATTCACAAAAACAGGTTTTCTAGATAGGTACAAAGAATTACTTTTTACAACCTACAATAAATATTGTGTATTTTTTTCCAACAGTTATATAGAAACTGATGCTTTCTGTTGCAGTGTCTGTCTCGTCCTTTATGATAATCTATCATTTGACTGGAGTCATTCTCCTAAATGGAGGGTAGTAGTATTTGGAAGGTTGTGTGAAAAGGTAGACAAGGGTGGTGTCTGAATATGACAGGTTATACATTGAGTTCCTCATGTCTCGGCCGGAGTTGTCTGCTCATCATGATGCCGGCGGTTTCGAGGCTTCTTCTGTTCTTTAAGCTCCTTCATGCTTTTGGCTTTGCTGTCCCCGAGGCTGCCGTCTCCATGCTGCCAGTAATCCTGGCAGTACTGGTTGATCAGCCCCATCTCTGGCTGGCTGAGGATGGTTAGCAGGTCCTTATACTGACCGGCACTTGGAGTCAAGGCGCTGGACTGAAGTGGAGGCAGAGCCGGACTGCCCGTGTCCACCAACACGTTGTTGACTGTGCGACTGGAGAGCACCACAAGCTGCAGTTTCACCAGAGTGTGCTTGAAGTTCTTCTCTGTGGATGTGCACTGGTAGATGCCGTTGTCTGAGGACTGCAGTGAGCGTATCAGAAGGCCTTCATCTGTTTTCAGGATGCGGCCCTCTGAGCGAATCTGAAGTGAAAAAGAAGGTCATTTTTACAACTTAGATAAAAGTCCATACTCTAGGCCTTGTCTATGAGTGTGCCTAAGGTTCGTGTGAAGTCATGTTGACTGATGTGTCATCATGCTGTGAATCATGAGATTACTAACACTGAAGCATGAGTGTTATACTGCTGAAGATAATGGAGGTAGAGCTGCTTTAACTACTTTACATACACTTGTATATACAAGGACAGATTAATCTGAAGAGTCTTGAAATGATCGATAGGTTAAAAAAAGAATAGAAAAAGTTCCCATTAAATTGTCTCCACTTTTTGGACTTTTTCCTTCTAAAAAAGTAATATGTATATTTAGATATTTAAAGTCCTTATATTCAAAGCAACTAACTAGATATGGTAAATAAATGCATTATAGTAGATTGGAGTAGAAATACAAATATCTCACTATAGGATTAAAGTACAGCAGTTAAGCAAGTGCCTTTAGTTACTTTAATCCACTCCCTTGCTGTAACTACTCCATAGTTACAATGATGCTCACCTCCTTCCTCCTGTCACTGTTTTCCTTTTGGAGATGCCACTTGAGAGACACATGAGGAGATCGAGCCTGGCACTCCAAGAATGTAGTACTTCCCTCTACTCCGTACTGAACTGTCTCCAGAGTATTCTTATTGCCTATAAAGGAATATATGAAACACAGTTATATTTTCATTTGTAGAAACATATGGACTGCTCTGAGGTCTAATTCCAAAGTGACACTCACTGTTAGAGTTAAAACCTCGGCACTGGCGAATTGGGTTTCCATACTTTACATCCTGTCGACGGCTTCGTCTAGGAGGGTTGAATTAACAGCCAAAAATAAAACGTACAACTTCAACATTAAAAAAAAAAAAAAAAACCTAACTCGATAAATCTCCAGAAATATGAAGACTGTGCCCAAGCATGCCCATCTGTGTAGTCTGGATACTCACCTCTTTGGTGAGGCAGAATATCTGGAGCAGGATTTGCCATCCCAGGCGCAGTATGGGTCCCTGGCTAGACAGCAGTCAGCGCAGGCCTCCCCATACACATCACAGCGGTGAAGAGCCACGTGGGTCACACCCAAGACAGATCCAACATACAGTTGTTGCTATTAAAAAATGGCCAAAAAAAAGAAGAGAAACAAATTAAGAAAGCTATACGACATGTAAACCTTTGTGATAATAGTTATCCAAAAATAAGTGAATCCATTAGAATATTTAAAGACTCATTAGGTCAACTTGCACAGTAGCGCATTCACCGATGCGTTTACACCATTGTCTCCACTGACCGCACACTCATGCACATTAAGACCCTCTTCAAATTAATCCCCCATCTGAACAGCAAGCATTGCCAGTCTGTTAATGTACACCCCCAGTACCACCCTCTGTGCTCCCCAAATGCTGCCTGCATTTTACAGAACACATGTGTCCCTCAAAAGCTACTGGTTATTTGTGGCTCGTTTGTATTCATTCCTAATGAACACTGACTCTTTTTATTAGGAGATCAGATAAAAGGAACTTTCTTGCCCAGTGGTATATGGGATTTATTATTTGATTTAATGACAATATGTGCATGATTCCTTTGAAGTTTGATTGTTGCTATTCTAAATAAACTATTGTCTGAAATCCACTTTAAAGTAACTTACCCGTTTTGATGAAATCTTCATGGTGGTAATTGAGGTGGGAACCTGCAGTGATACAGTTAACAACTTTACATGAGCAAACAGGGAATAATGACAGTATTATAGTCTTTTGTCACAGATAACGTAATTATAGAACAATGAATAGACTGCAAGACTTACCTTGAATACCTCCACCTCCTCTAATACCAGCTCCTCTGTCTGCAAGTCATCTCTTGGCAGGACAATGACTTTCTGAACTGTTCCTCGATCTGAAATACCACAGAGAAAATCGGTTTTACTTCAATATCATGATATTTTTAGTTAATAAAAAAGAGTTTACTCTTACTGTAAAGCCTGCAACAGAGAACTGCTTTGATAAATCCTACAATCGTACTAATTTATACTAAAAAAGGCTGATTATGTCACCATGTGTGTGAATATGGCAGCAGTGTGGAAATGCCTAAAGCACTGACCTGTGCCCAGGAAGAGCACTTCATAGCTCCCATCGGCAGCTCTCACTTGGTCTACAGCAATTGTGGTGAACTCGTAGTCGACGTTGGTTCTGACCACCAGGGGGCGCTTGTGCACTGGGTATATAGAATTGAACATGGTGGGGTGGTTTCTCATGAAGTTGATAACCTCATCTGGATAGTCTTTTGTAGATTTCATGTTGGGGGTGAAGGTGCCTCCAGGACACTGTGAACAGATTTAAAAAAAAAAAAAGGAAAAAAAAGAATGATACCTTAATTTCCTCCTGTGCAGTTTTTCATAGCCTATGGTTAAAAACACAGTATCAATTATACTTATTTTCTGTATTTTTAAACACACCGTGCCAGGTCGAGGATAGGGGATCTTTCCAGTGTATGCCACCCATTGGTAGTTGGGCCCCTCCTTGTGGGCAAACGGTCCATTGAAGACCATACGGATGTCTGCCATGGAGTAGACGCACACTGCCGAGCCTTTAAACACAGATCTAGAGGAGGGCAGGTAAAAACAGGACAACATACAAGCATAAGTCAGAGGATTCTGGTTATCTCACTCCATGAGATAATGACTATGAAGTCTCTCTGTGGATGGTGGATCTGACTTCCTTCCCACATACTCAGTCTGTCTCTTACGGGAATAAACTTAAAACATTATGACACACAAACGCAAACTCAAACTGATTCAAGTTGAGTCAAGCTGTCTGACACACTGACATACAAACACCCACATATGGCAGAGAATCGCCAGAGTAAAGGCTCTTTCTGCGGTGTGGTGGGTGTAGTATGTTTGTACCTCCTGTCATAGGCCCCTATCATTAACACCGCATGTGTTTTTTGTCATCTGGGTTTAATATGCGCGATTCTTATACTGAGGATGGAGACAATACCTGTATTTCATTCTTAAATACATTAATCTCGGCATGTTTATTGTGTGTCTGTGCACACCTCTTTCTATTTGTTTGCCAGTAGAAACTCAGTTTACATGTCTTGAATTTTAATGCAGAGTGCTGAATGACGACCTGCTATCAAACCTGACCAACTCTGTGTGATACTATAGGCTCAGTCAGCCTTTCAGAGATCTGCCTCTCCCTCCGGGCTGCACATTCACTTTCTGTCTTGTCTTTGTAGCCCGAGTGTGACAGGCCGTACAGCATTTCAACATAGAGAGAGCAGAAACCTTCAGGCTGTGTGAAAATGAGAAACCAAAATATACTTCACATCCAAACTGAGGTTAGAGAGTTTAAGAAAGTCATCCCTCACTCACCCTGAAACTGAGAAGACTCCATAGATGACTGGATTCTTGGTGTCCTGAGTTGGCTGGATATATACATCTCCTAATAGATAATGACAGAATTTGTTGCAGTTATAAGCCATGAAAAGTAAAAGAGAGAGAACATTTTAGTAAATATTCAATCACAAGCAGGATTCCTGCAGTTTTAGAGGGAAAAGTTTAATAAACAGCTTCTTGTGCCTTTCTGAATTTGACCTTTTTATGTCTTAAATTTTGAGGTTATTGTGGGGAAAGCCTTCTCTCATAGAAAACAACTGGGGAAAAAAAAAATCATGTCTCTTATTAAATGATCCCAAGATTTTATGTTGGTTCCAACCCAATGTAATCCTAATTGTGACGTATGGAGACTTTTCGTTTCCTTCAAGGGGGAGTTAAGAGCGAGCTCACCATGAGCTGTGGTTACCAAAGGCTCAATGAGATCCTGAATCCAAACTCTTCTAAAGCTGAAACTACAGTGCCTGAGTCTCAGCAGGGAATAGAAGTGAAATAGAGATGTCTGGTGAAACATGGCTTTAATAAGAGCCATATGCATTCAGTGACTGTGGGGCTGAGGAAATGGTGAACCCTGACTATCCTCTGATGGCTTCATGAGAGAAATGTGTAAGGAAAAACAATATAGAGGAAAACTGATATAAATTTAAAGTAGACAGGCTGAGTACACACAGGTCAGTTTAATGTTTCGAATCAATGGGAAACTAGTAAAAAGAGCTTGGATCACTTGTTTGGAAAGGCCTTGACCAGTTAGGACAAATAATTACCTGTAATCAAGTCTTTAAAAAGCCCCATTAGAGTGAATAGGCAGCAAATCTGATCCTCTCTTTTTTAAACCGAAGATCTTTATTCATTTAGCTAAAAGTAAGGTGTTAATCTGACACACAACAAGATGCAGAGCTGAAGTTTAGATTTTTCTTTCAAGTATCACCTGAATGAACTTGAGAAGCAACAAAGCACAATGATCTATGCAGAACTGAAGGTGAGATGTAATAGCACACAATTTGAACCTTGTTCCCCTGGCTTTCACTATACAAGCATCAGATAAACAGCAGAAAGCTTAAATTCACACAGCTTGCATAAAAACATCATATCTGACTCTGCAAAGTGTTAGAATAAGCAAGCTCCCTTTTGATCATGAGTTTGGAATCCTTTCTGAAAATAAAATAAATCTCCACTCATGCCAAGGTATGAAAATGACAGATAATGGTTGCTCAGTAAAGCAAAAATTAACTTTTGGCAAACAAAGTAGAAATTCATAACTCATCTGACGCCAGTTTGACAGACCTCCTGGCTACAGAACGAGAGAAAAGAAATAAATCAGCAGAGAACTGGAACAAGTTTCATCATTCTGACTTTTGTTTCTGATGTGTCAGATCAGACAGAGTCTTTAAGGCTTTCTAACTATGATATTTGCTGAGAAACATCTCAAATTGCTATGAGCATAGTAATGCAAAGAACCAGGGTAAATGTGAATGTGAATAAAGAAAATGTGAATCGTGCAAAATAAACTCAACAGATTATGCATCAGCATATCTTGTCACTAACGCTTACAGATGTGAATATAAGTATGTTGTTGAAATGTAATTGTTGAAAACAATTAGAGGGGGAAAAACCAAACCAAACAATTAAAGCAACAAGAAAGACATCTGGTTTGTTTATGAGGAGAAAAGAGGTTTGAAGATGTGTAGAGTACAGGGACACAAAGAACAACTGAAACAATGTTTTTGTCCATAATTACATTTCAGAAAAGGCAGTAAAATTTTAAACCCCATAAATTTATTCTTGTTTTTGTCTGGCAGACTTTTTCATTACTTTTACATTTGTGCGTTTCTCTGCCTGTCTGTTACACGTTTCCCTCTGCAAAAACACTGAATTTCTCTTCATTTGTTAGCCTTGCCATCTGAATCTACTCCACTCTTTCCCTCGAGTCCTCATACAACTACTCTGATGCTTCTGCTGGGCTCCATCAGGACCAGCAGTCCTGGAGACAGAGTACATTTCTACCAGACTGCCTGTGGTTTGTGGAAAGAACAACCACAGTGCTGTGGGATGTTATATTGCACCTCAGGACTCACATTGACCTCAGAATGAGTGCTCATCTGCACAGAGTCTACAACTGACCTGCTGCACTGTGGAGAGACTACGAAAAGTACAGCAACACTGACAGATGAGTGCTGTTCTGTCACAGCTCTGAGTGCTCTTGATGCATAAGCATTTGCAAAACCTCATCACATCACGAATAGGAGATTTTTCTACAGATTCAGGTCACAGCTGCGTTGAATGCAAAATTGCTGAGAGTTGTATTGCTTGTTCATTTAAACAGTGTAAGCAGTGCTTTAAAAACAAAAACATACTACTTGCTTGTGTTGCAAAGTGTGTATTGCATAGTCAAAATGAAGTAAGGTAAGATACAATAGCTACCACTGGCCAACATCAAATAGCACAACAAGACACATAAAACATGCTTATGGCAGACCATGGTAAGTTAAACAAAAATAACTTTTTCCCATTTTTACAGAAATGATTACTATACAAGGTTTTGCCTAAAACAGATCGTCTTTCCAACGCAATTTGCTAAACTCCGCCAAACCTGATTGAAAACAACCAGTTAATATCAGTAATAGTATTTGGTGTCAGTCATTGCCACTTCTACAGACACCATAGCTGCTAGCTTGTGCCACACAAGTCTCCTTTTGCAGAGAGGAGCTTTGGAGAGCAGAGAGGAAGAAGTCCACCCTCTTCTCAAGGTAATCAGGTTTAATATGACAAATTTCAAAAGGTATAGCCCAATCTGTTTTCATGACCTCATATCCCATGTTCAAACAACTGTGGCACGCTTGAAAATGTATATGAAGATGACTGACAGAAGGTTGGATAAATCTCATGTTTGAAGACTATCAAGTTATACAGATCCCTCTTTGTTTGGACAACAGCTATGCTAGAGTTTCCCATACTTGTTCTAGGGCCCCCCTGCTTTACATGTTTCCCATGTTCCCCTGCTCCAGTACACATGATGCAGATAAATGGGTCAGCTCATCAGTTCACCACTAAGGAATCATGATAATAACCCATTCATCAATTGGGTGAGGGGGAAAAAAGCATTTTAAGTGTCATGTAGACCACATAGTTTGCTATTAGTTGCAGCCGGTGGCTCTACTAAGGTTAGTACGATTATTTTCAAGTCTCCTTCTCATTCAATTAATTTCAGGAGTGGGAAAAGTTGCACTGTGTAAACTGTGGACCTACATAAAAAAATTCTAATTTGCATTTCACTAAAATTCATTATGGGGCACCAAACAAGTAACTTTTTACAGAAAATGAGGGGTTTCCTTATCAACCCTAACTAGCTTGATGTTTAAAATAGTCTATAATTGTATTTCTTTATGTAGATTTCTTTATGTAAAATCTATTTTAAGATAATGATATTTTCACAACACTTATGTATATGACTTTGAATAAACAGTTTTTTGGGGTAAAGTTTGGCAGCTTCAAGATTTCACCATGATAGAATGGTTGTAAATTGGGTCAGTAGAATTCAAGCCTAAATTTTAGCTTGACATATAAATAATCATAAAGTCTTATTTTTTTTTGATGATTAGTTTTATGAGTTTTATTTCTAGTGAGTCCACAGGTCTTCTAAATTTTGACAAAAAAAAAAAAAAAAAAAAAGGGAAAGAAAGGAGAAGCAAAACAAAAAAAAAACCCAACACCAAACACTAATACCACTTGTCATTCTAATTTCAGGGATGCAATAAATTCCTGCTTAATCCTGCCTGTCATGAGAATGACAGAAGGGCTGGGATGATCCACAGGGAGTTGGATTGATCCCAGATGCTCATTCCTTTTATTACTCTGCGTGCATGTATACATTTGACTTTTTTAAACAAAATGAAATGCAAAACTTACAACGACATTGATAGTGTTCAAAAGCAAAACACATCTGTCCCACATTGAGAATAACAGTTTTCATAAAAAAGGTACATTCTGCAAAAGCACCATTTTAATATTTTAAGTAATACAAATGTCAAGATTAACATACATGACTTGATGATACCTTAATCTAAAGCTGCAGCTTCGCTGGGAAGAAATGTGCTGAATACAGTTGGATATGTGTTCCTACAGTACAGTAAGCTGTTGGCCCACACACACTCATACTGCATCAAAATCTGGGTAAACGTGGATTAACATCATGGTGAAAATATGCAAAGCAAATGTGAAGTGAACTCTACAAATGACAAAGTTGTTGATACTGAATCTGTCAACATGGGGTCCATCTGCAGGGCCTTGTTTTGAATAGTTGTGGTTACGTGGTCATTTATGAATGCTCTTTCCATCTGCCGGGTTTTCTGTGAGGTCACGGATGCGTTCATAATGTGCTTCACACTAGCTCCCAGCAGATCCATTACAAGCTCCCTAAATTGTGGAAATCGATCTGTAAAATGCCACAGTTGCAGTGTTTTCCTAATAGATTTAAAATGTGCACAGTTTTGGATCTGATATGTGTGAGTGGGCAACAGGTGGTGCACACAGGACACAGATGAAGAGGGGATGAGGCACAGTTAAGAAATGGAAGAAAGCATTAAAGATGCTTGGCTAGGATAAGGGGTGGCGGGTGAATCCTTAAAGGGGGAAAAAATATCTAAACTTACTTAGTTCATCAAAGTGTGTCTCAATTCCGTCAACCCCAGGCACCGAGCAGATGAGGCGAGCTTTCAGAAATGTGCTCCACTTGTTAACCAGACAGCAGTGTCCACCGTCGTCATTCTGTAAGGCAGATATATGCATAATTTAACCTCAGAGTGCTCCAACAACCAATCAAAGGGACCACTCCAACAATATCTGAATAACAGCTGTTTGAAACAACTGGTCGAACTAACTGAAGTGAGACTGTCACAGAGTCTGTATGAATAAAGATCAGCTCTGTCTTTTAGTTTGACCAATCCTCACAAGAGGTCAGCCAACTGCTACTATGAGGTAAAGAGTCAAGGCCTGGGAAAAAAGATTCCTGGGTTAGAGTTCAACACAGTCCAGATGAGTTTTGGTGCTTGAAGAAACACACTTTGTGTGAATTATTACCTTCTGCAATAAAGACCGAGAAGGAATTTTGTTTTCAGTTTCTTGTGGACTTTGGGTGGGAGCATGACATGCTTAAATATCTTCCAGAAATTATTCACATTAACTTTTATCATGCATAGAGAACATTAGTGATTGTATTTTATGTTATTTGATCAATTATGTCATTATCTGTGCAGTTAGTCCAAAATATACCTTGCTGTTAATCGCTGGTGCAAGTGAAGTGATGCAAGGACACAATTAATACAATTGAAAATACTGCAGTGTTACTGGCAGCATTGACCGCAGAGCACTGCTGTACATCAGAGAATAGTTGCAGGCATTTACCTTGTTTAATACATTCCTTCTGACTCAAAGACCCATATGATGTACTTTGCAAAATAGTAATGTCTCTTGAAGATTTCTGTCTGAAGTCCACTCACTGAAGCTTTTGAAGAGTCACCATTCACAAATGTGATTAAACATTACTCTAACTTTATAGGCATGTTGATGAATGCACTCAAAAGAAACAAAAGTTGGAGCATGAGACAAAAGTAAGCTTTTTTTGAGTAAACTCAGCTAAATGCTTGTGTACTGCACCAACCTACATTAAGAGGGATTGTTAAAGGGTAATCTAGAGTTTGTCAAACTTGTAATTCAATTCATGTAAATAAAAGTGATTTCAAATAATATTAAGCCTTTAACTTAATCCGTTTAATCTAGTCAAAGACCAAGACAGCATACCTACACTTAACTGGTCCATGTTGATTCTGAGAATGCTGAAGGTAAACCAGGACTAGGATTTAAACCCCTAATCTCCTGCCCCAAGGACAGCAACAGTATCACTACAACACCAACAATTTCTACACTGACCAAAAATTTCTCAAAAGTACCCATTTATACGCATTTTTTGCATATCAAGATGTCAATTGTAGTAGAAAAACATGCAGTGTTTTATCATATTATATATCATAATATATTGGTTGGCGTAGTTGTACAGTTGCTATCCTTGGAACAAAATATCTGTGGTTTAAAGAACTGTCAGATCTTTTTAACTTTGCCTGAAGTAACCAGATTAAACTGGGCAATTCATGAAAAACTATTTCAAAAACAAACCTAATACTTTGCCCTTTAATTGACCATCATAATGTAGGTTAGGGGTATTCAATTAAAATCTAAGGAGGTTCAGTTAGAGAACATTTTTTTAAACTAAGGTGGGGATGATCATAATGTCTAACTATTTAGTCTGATAAACATTTAAGTATCCTAGTAGTTGTATCAACATCTGCATGAAATCAGCACCTGACTGTCTAATCAAATAAATTCAGTACAATTGCTACAAAGGATTTTCTTTGTCAATATTTATTTACATGTAACATAGAACTAAACCTATATCTATGACTGAGGATATGTATGTTCTCTCTTTTACAAAATAAAATTTGGGCGGAATTTCATAATCAGAGAAAAAAGATGAATTGTGAATATTGTGCATGTTCAAATACAGAGCTTTATCTATAGATAAATCTCCCTGCTTTTTTCTCAGTGATAGAAATGAGCTCCAGTTTGTGTCAGTGTCAGTCTGTGTCTCATCCAGCTTTCTCTTACTTTTCACTGATGCATCCGTTTCACCTCCTTTGTTATTTTCCATATGTATCACTATCTTTCTCTTTCTTTCCACCATCTTTTCATGAGTTTCTTACCTACAACTGCACTAGAGAGTCATAACATTTACCTATTCCAGTTGGCAAAGAAACCAAATTGGCTATGTGACATCACGTGGGATGTCTTAACTAGCATTGTTCTGTGCTTTTCCTTATCCACTGAACTACAAAAGCTGCGCCTGAAGCGCTCCAGCAAGTTGTAAACTTTCAGGTTTGGCAGGAGGTCTGGATTTGAATGGGACAATCCCCAATCACTGATGACCACTCATGTAGGTTAACACAAAAGCTCTAAGTTGAATTCACAAGAAAAGACTGTGTGCTGTTTTAAAGTTTCATGTTTAGCAAACACTGATTATCACAGCAGACTTCCTTTCTGGGCCTCAAGAGACTAACTAAAAGAATAAATAAATAAATAAATAAATAAACAGCCAAAGACCATAACTAACCATTCTGAAGAAAGATAAACCTTTCAATGGTGATTATCAACATAAGCTTTGTTGAGTGCTGTGATAACTCACCAAGCAGATCCGCCCTATCCTGGACTGGGTCATGGGACTCTGGCCCATCTCAGAGGCTTTCTCGCGGAAAAAGAAGTAGAGCTTGTCATCATTCTTCTCATTGCTGTCTGGGATGAGATGTGCATGGACAAAAGTGGGATCTGTAGGGAACAAAAGAAAAAAATGGAGTGCTTAGGAGTTTTGCAGGATATGCTGGTGTACATTCAAATGTGATTCCATTCAGATGTGAAAGAGAGCTTGAAATGGACTTTCTAAGGACTTCCAAGGAGCTGGGGTTCAGTTTTAACAGCCTTCTATTTAAAATGAGCATGCTCATATGCACCTTGAAACAGTTGGCAGCTGTAATCATTCCCCCTGCTCATATTGGACATTAAAAAGATCTCTTCCAGGTATGTTGCCAAAGAAAACTAAAGGTCCACTCAGAGAACGCAGGTCTCTGCCAAGACGAATTCTCCCTCTCCTACTTTTAAAGAAAGTGATCCAGAACAGCATCAAAATTTTAATAGGTTTCCCTTTACCCACACTTCACCTTACAATAAATTTCTGGAAAGTTCTCTCAGTTATTTTGCATAATCTAACAGCCAAACAAACGACACTGATTGCATGCTAAGGGGGACAAAATACACATTCAGGATGAATGAATAAATAAAAAAAGCCTTCTATGATTCAGCTAGCATATCCAATGGATGTGTTCCATGGTTAAGTTCAGTCTGAAACTCCCTCTTTGTGGTTTCCTGAACGATGTTTCTTTTCACAATAGAGGGGTGGTGGTAACAAAAATGACTGAAATGTCAAAAAGAGGGAAAAAAGTCCTTTCCTCAATAGCAGTAGACCTAAAGAGCAACTCTAAGAGATATCCCAGCATTTTAGTCCGGTTTCACTTTCACCTCTCAAGGTCTAACAACCTCATAAACCTGAGGTGATGTCAGAGAAAACATATAAATTTCTTCCCAGTGATAATGGCATCACAGTGCACACCCACTGGCTGATTCACTAGGTCAGCCCCTCTTTATTGTGACAGACCAGTGTCCCAAATGGGAACAAACCAAAAAGCAGGAGGAGGGGGAGCAATTAGGGTCCCCCCTGTAACGGGGGGAAGGGTGGTATCCGAGAGATTTCACATGGCTGATTAGCAGGACTCAGGTGTCCTGATTCAGTGCAGGGTACTGTTGTCAGGGCAACAGGGTCAGTAGCAAATCTGGGATCCAGCAACACTGGGGGGAGCCCGTCATTGATTTGGCAACATCAACCAAACGCACTCAGCCAGCGGTTACATCGCTGTGACAATCACGGTTCATTACACAGTGAAGGCTACTCATTATTGACATTCACTAATTTCCCCCTGCTACTGAACTAACCCTTTTACAGGCCCTACAAGCACTGAGATCATTAGGATAGTGAATTTTATGCTTTCAGTCAAAGGATTACTGGGTCAGGTGGAGCTGGCTGGAAAGAACAACATCCTGCAGGAATGAAGCTGCAGTCGAGAAGTTGTGTAAAACACTAGTGCAACACCCTATCTGCAAGTTGCAGAGGCATAAATTAAAAATGGTTTGGAGAGAGATGAGTGAAGGAATAAAGCCGGATGCAGACCAAGCTGTGAGTTGAGACATTACCATTTAACCATCTGGAGTTGTACTGATCAGTCCTCATGGCTGTCTGCTTCCCCAGAGTACGGAAGATAGCAGAGTCTGTTCCCATGAAATCAATATAGACTCCTGCATAAAGCTCTCCATCTGTCAGTCACAGAGGGGGGAAAAAAGGTGGAGGAGAAATGATGAAGAATGAAAACATTCTCAGGTTAATATACAGCATGTCCACCACGTCTGATTGAAATTTCATTAGAAAGTTGAATAATCCCTCATGGTTTCATCAAAATGATACCATGTGTAGCAGCTGTGGTCATTTGACGTAAGGAATGAACTGTAACTCTACATGATGACAAGGCGGTGCCAAAATACATCTAAATGACTGATCATACTCAACTCTCAAGTATCATGTTTGAGTTAAAAATGTTGACCTCATAATAATATTATAATCCCACTCATACTCATTAAGACAATCAGTGTAATCGTATAGGACAGCTGCACTTACAAAGCCAATTCCACGTCAGCTGGATTCATGGTGTATAGGTTATAGGTCACTGAAAGCCATTTTGACTCTAGGCACATGTAGACCATATAATAAATAGCGATCAGCCATTACATTAAAACCATTTGATTAATATTGCGCAGGTCAGCTCATGCTGCTAAACAGCTCTGAGCAGTGGGGGCATGAACAGACTTTTTGGGGGTGTCTGTAACCAGGATATTTGAAGACGATTCAATGGGTCTAGTGGGTTTGCTAGTGGGGCCTCTGGCACATTTGGAATCCAGATCAACACCTTTGCTGTGCTCTCAAGAGCCACGCTTGAGGGGATTTGTGGTGTGTTGGGATGTATTGTTCTGCTCAGGGAGACAGCTGCCATGTTGTTCTGTATTAGGTCTGCAACAGTCTTTTGAATAGTACTTACTGTATAAATTCAACAATAACATGAAGACCCAAGGTTTCCGATATTGCATTGCAGCATCACAATCAATACTGTTCACTTCACTTGTCAGTGGTTTTAATGTTTTGGCTGATCAGCATCCACATCAATGCCAGACATTGGCATAAGTAAAAAAAAAAAAAGCTTATCGGAAAGGTTCCTCTTTGTGTATAATACACAAAAAAATTAATCAGAAACCCAGATGTGGTGCATTAAAGGTTGCTACAGAAACAGTAATATTTCTTATTCATGAAAGTGGAATTTCCCTGTTTCTCTATTGCTTCAGTGTGGTAGGGCTCTACCAAATCAATTATGTAAGACAGTTTTTTTTTTAGGTTTGCTGCAACTGAGCTGACATGTCTTCTTGAACACATACACACATTCACAGGGCAGGAGGTCACTTATCAACAACCCTGTGTGACCACCTGTAAGCTCCTGACAACATTAGACCAACCATTGACATGACAGCACTCACATCCGTCTGCTCAGATAAGTGACTCCTGATAAACTACCAGACGCCCAAACCGCTAGTGTTGATTGATTCATTGCTGTAATAATCTTATCATGAAAAAATGTCAAATATCCTCTGGTTTCAGCCTCTAAACAGGACTACTTAAAGCAACAGTGTAAATGTGGTAACAAACAATCTATTTCAAGCATGACCTTAAAACAGATCAAAGTTGTAGTTTTTTATATTTGTCTGTCTGTGTGTGAAGGAAGAAAAAAAGCAGACACTCACTGATCAAAGCAGAGACACTGTTCAGTTTAGGGTCATAGGGACATTTTCCTTTTCCAGAATCCACTTTACCAGGTTCAAGACGGAAAATATATTCCTGTAAAAGAGAGGAATATTAAGGAATACTTGTGTTTGCTAAAATGCATTATTTACTTTATTAGATACTTTAGATGTTAACAGTTTGTAATGCCAACTCTAAAACTATCAATGAGATCATTTCATTAATGCAGTAATAATGACGAGCCATGAGATGTGGCTCTGAAGGCACTTAATAAAACACTCTTACTGCACTACTGGCTCTTCTGAGGGAGAAAAAAAAGGCACACAAAGCCAGTTATCAGTGAGATGGAACTTTGTAGAAAAATGCTGGGAGCAATCCAAGGCTCATCCACCATGCTTCTAATGTTAGTAGCCTTGACAAGAGTTCATTACTCCAGTGCAAGAGGACATGTTGGACATCTGTGTCAACACTGATGTTTCGATAATGTCTGACAGACAGGAAATATGTTCGGCAGAGGAGAATTAAAGTCAAAGGTGTGGCTGTAACCTGCACTTCGATATTTTTTTTAGATACATTATAACTCAAAAAGGTGGGGTCATGACAAATGAGCACTGGAAGAAATCTGCAAAGATGAAACCTGTTTGAGATATGACCCAAAATGCAAAAAAAGCAATCCTATCTGTTATTTTGATGTGTTCACATTCACAGCTTGATATGAACAGAATGTAGAAGAAGTTTTTTGGTCTTTTACAATTTGCATTAAAAAAAGCAATTAAATCTTTAAAGGAATTTTATCTCCAATTTCTAAGCTGCGACTTAGACAAAAAGTAGTCCAGGTGGGCACCAAACCCTACAAGACTCCTCCAGCCCACCTGTGCCTTCAAAGACTCTGATGTAGTGTTGTAGTCTGCTGCTCGACTTGTTCTTCCTGCTGACAGAGGTGCCTGTAGGTAGTGGAAGCCCTAAAAAAAGAGACATGGCACAATTGGCCACCTCATTATCATCATTTAACAGCCCAGATGAAGGCGAAATTCTATAGACGATGACACTGATGTAAACTGAAGAAGAAAACAAGTAAGAAGAGGTGGAGAAATCAAGTAGACTCAACAAAGATGAAGAATTCTGAAAGATGGAAAGACTTGTATCAAAGAAGTTGAAAGTGGAGGTCAAAGTGGAGTGAAGACAGCCTGGTGGGAGGTTTGTAATAATTCAGTAAACATGTTAGATTACTCTCAGCATCATGCAAACAGCTCTAAATGCCATGCGCAAACCATGCAGCACAGAAAAAGAGCAGAAAAGGAAAATAAGACACAAGCAAATTATATAGCGGCGTCAAGTAACATGAACACAAAAATCAGAAATAAAAGATAGTAACTGGCATGACTACATGTAGTTTGAAATAGAAGAATTACAACAATTACTTTAAAAGTGGGGATATTATTTGGAATCAAAATAAAAATCCATTCCATACCAAGAGGACCTCAAATATCTTATAGGCAAGATTGGAAAAGAATTTACCCTCAAACCTATAGCAGTTGACAGCCTCAGTTCATAAATGCTTACTGAGTGCTGTTAAAAATCACAGATGCCTCTGTGTTATTTAAAAAAAAAAAAATGGCATCAAATTGAATGTGAGCATTTGTATTCTAAGAGAGATTTACATTTCTTATATTGTCTTTGTTCAAGTTTAGGGGTTATGAGATTAATAAATCTTTTTTTCTATCAAGTAATTGCATTCTGCTCAGCTTCCCGACTTTATTCTTAGACTGAGCTGTTTTAATAGTTCTTCTTTACATTAGGCATTCGTGACTTCAGCATAATCACCAAAATAATAAGCTATTTGTGTTTTCTTCCAAAATGTTTACATTTTTGATGATCATCTTTACAGGTTTATACAAGATCTGCAGAAAAAACTTTGAATTAGCTTCAAACAGTCTGACTGCAAGTAGACAAAAACGTATATACCTTTAACCAAAGAGCAAAATTGTGTGCAGACTGCCGTGTAACACGGGGAAGAATCTCTGAACAAGTGGTTTATGTTTACATCTCCTCTTACAGAGGAAAATCTTTACAGTGTGAAGTATCACAACATTTGGGGCTCGGGGGTGGGGGGTGAATGACAAGAAGCAGACTGACCTTCACATTGAAATCTGAACCCTTCATTTGAACAGTGAGACTAAACAGTCAGAGTGGTAAATGTAAGTGTGCTGAGTATAACTGAGCTGGCAGCTGCTGTTGTTCTGCGTGGCCGTACAGCGAGGGAGGGATGGAGGACGGGACAGAGGGAGGGGTGAGCTACAAGGTTGGTGATGGATGAGAGGCTCCATCAGTAATGATGGCCTTTCATGGGCTCTCAGCCAGACAGACAGAAAGACAGGCCACAGGCTCTGCTGTGTGTAAGCAGGTGAGAGGGGGAGAAAGAACCCTGAGGAGGGGAATTTAAGATATAGTGTCACCATAATATTCCCAGGGGTAAGAGAAGATTGGAGCCTCAATGATTTCTAAGCAGAGGCAGTTAGATATTTTACCAACAGCAATTTTGAAATAATAGAGATTGAGAAAGGATGAGCTATGAGCTATGTGAAACGGTGCAAAATCAATGAAAACTAAGAGGCGGAAAATGATGGAAGAGATGCGGGGAGCATGAAACGGAGTGGCAGGAGCAGGAGATTCTCTGACCTGAGATTGATTTGACTGATATGGAGCTTAAGGAATGAAAGTAAAGGTCAAAATGTCTCCATGGATGCCTAGTTGTGTCTTTGGTTACCTGTGACCTGCGTCCTCGGTCCACATATGTGCAGATGGGGTTGTATGCCCCTGTTCCACACACATACAGGTGGGTCCTGTTCCACGGTTCAATCAGACGGATGAAGTTTCCACATTCCCCCTGAGGTAGACCAAAACAAAAAGCAGGATTAGGGACTTTGGTTAGAGGGGGAAAAAAAGCTCATGAAAAAGCAATGAAAAAAACAAAAAGGTTACATAATACATAATGCCCCAGATTTTTTGGTTAATAACTCCTCTGCCGGGCTTAAAAACCATCCCATCTATCACTTCCTCTCTTGGCTGGTTTGCATTTTGCAGCTCTGTTCCTTGGCCCAGGCTTCACATTAGACCACACTGTTAGACTGAAAATGTTTCCAAACACTAAGTAAGTGTGTGGCTGAAACCAAAAATTGTGGTGCCTCAGGGTTTGTGAAGAGCATATACTGCAGGGATTGAGGTTAAACACAATTCAAACTTGACAAATGAAAATAATTTTGGTTAGACCAAACTAGACTGCTGAAAGACAATGTTAGTTTTGTTATAAGAATATAAAAAAAACATATTCGGGTAAGAAGATATATCAGGACTTACATAGAAATCTCAATATTCATTAAAGATTTTGAAAGTTTTTTTTTTTTTTAGCAATTTAAGTCAAAATAAGAACATTTTTCTTTTTGGGCTAAAGACAAAGAAGTGCTGCTGGTGAAAACAGCTCTCTTCTTCAAACCCTTTCTAGTCTTTGTGTGTTTTACCAGCTGTCTGCCTTCCTGCTCTCAATCCATCCAAACTATATGTCCAACAACAGAAATGAAGATATCTGCTTGGATTTGTACATCATATTTTATGCGAGTGACAGCTGGTGCAAAAAAAAAAGAAAAGAAAAAAAGGATGTACTAGTACAAAAAAAAAAGATTGTATGCAGGATGGGGGTTGTGAGCCATTTTGGCAAATCATAGCAGCACGACAGATGCACAAGT
This sequence comes from Atherinosoma microstoma, assembly GCA_037177055.1. NCBI lineage: Eukaryota > Metazoa > Chordata > Actinopteri > Atheriniformes > Atherinidae > Atherinosoma > Atherinosoma microstoma. Next base: position 22,285,386 of record JBBBVU010000003.1, read on the forward strand.
CAGAGGTTTCAGACGATGTGTTTTTGTGTGTGTGTTTACACATGTGGGCCTGTGTGTGTATTATTCAGCGCGCAGTTGTGCTCCCCCACAGCGAGCACAGTGGGAATGATTGCCTTTGACCTCCTGCCTGAACCGATGTCCCTTCTGAATTATTGTTGAATTGTCATCATCTGTCATTCACTAAGGTGTAGCCACTGCCAAGGCATCTCGCAGTAGCCAATTTTATTTCTTCCTGTAGTGATGAAATTCTAAACCCATTGCTAAATGCACATGCAAACGCACACACAGAGGCTCACACAGGAATATATACGTAGGCCAATACAATGTAGCCACAGGCCATGAGCAACGCGGGTCACCAAACACGCATAAATGAACATTCCAGTTGGATAAACAGCAGCCTGTGCTCTGTATCAGCAGGGGAGAGCAGGACTATTAGCCAGAACCTCGGTGCTCACTGCTCCTGCAAGCCCACACAAACCCTGAAACAAGTGTGCGTGTTAGAGAGAGACTTTTAGGATATGGTGGGTTGGGGGAGGGGTAGAGGGGAGTAAAATGTGTGAACTAAATCAAAAGAGATTAATCTGTTTTTTGTATGAATTTCAATGATGAGTTTCCACCTCTTCACACAGGCGGTGGCTGTGTTTGAATGTCTAAATCCTATTAACACTTCAGACAGGCCTGTTGCCTCCACTGACCGATTCATTTTTATTTGCTAGTCTGGACAACAAAGAGTAAAATAGAATTCTGCTAAAAGATAATGAATGATGATATCTACTGTACAATATGCATAAGAATTGCAGGTGACAGTTTGGAATGAGCTTTCATCTGTCACTCAAGATGGCTAAATGTTGCGAATTTGAGGCACTGCAAGAGCTTGATTAGTGGCAGCTGTACGCAATCAGCAATCAGAGATGCAAAGACAGTAAATAAGAGATTCACAGCCTGTCACACAGCGGGAGGAGCTTTAAAATGTCCTTTGTTGACCCTGGAGACACACTGAAAGCACCAGCATCACCAAAATGACATTTTAAATTTCCAACAAATGAAATTTTCCCCTTTATGAAGAGTTATTTAAAAAAAAAGAAAGCTTGACATTTTGATCTCCTCAGGGAATTAGGGGTTTTATTTAAGCACTGCGTCTTTTTATGGTTTATGTTTCTTGAGAAAGTCTTTGCAGCCATATTGAACCTTTTTATTGGTAAATCAATGTGAAGAGCAAAAGTCTGCAGAAATTGCATTTCTTTGTTTTTAAAACTGCACTGTGAGCGTGTGCCTCATTCCTGGCTACATAAAATAGGTGAAAAAACGGAACTGCCTTCCTCTCAAGAGAAACAAAATAACCCCAAATCTAGCAAAAAGCAGTATTTTCTGCCTCACCTCTATTGTTTAGTCTGTAACCGTTTCAGAACTTTACCACATAATCTCTGAGAGTCCAAAGCCACGCTCAAGGAGCAGTTCAGATTCTAATCTTAGATGTGAAAAACTTAAGAAAAGCCTCTTCGGTAAGCATCAAAACAATCACAACATATTCTATTGCTTACATTTATATCTTTGCCTGACAGGACACATTCAGTCTTCCTCTGGGGTGCAACAGGCCAGTGGATCTGATAGGGAAAAATGAAAGAGCTGGTTAGCTGTAAATTCATGTAAATATCTTCCACTTTAATGTTTGCACGGAACCTTTCTTACTATGAGCGGCTCCTTGTTGATGTCGTGCAGATCCAGAGAGAGGATATAATCTTTGCTGCCCACATACATGCGGTCGTGATCCTCATCCATGCGAAGGATCCGATAGTCAGTTGAGTTGAGCAGAAAAGAGAAATGGTGAGCGGTGCCAGTCAACTTTAACTCTATAAAGGAAGACAAAAAAAGAGGAAAATAAAGGGTTGTGCTCAAGCTGTGCCTATAATTACTGTAGAAATAACACAATAAAACTTGAATACATAAACCATAGAGTCACAGGAAATCTGTAAGCTGCTATTTTTCTTCACATATGCACAAGCATGACATGGACGTACGCTAACGATGCCAATCCATTCATCAGACCCTCCTAAACTAATTTACTTGAGATGTTTGGTCCTCTTTCTCCCCAATTACATCCTGCTTTGCTGGGGTCATGGATAGACTAGATCTGGTTAATGACAGGCTTTGACAAAGGAAAGAAGACAATAATTGACTCTCCTGACTGGACTGAATATGAATGGCAACAAACAGTAATCAATCACTGGTTAGCGCAGCTGTAAGAAGTCACATAACATGCCTTCTATTAAAGAAGGACAGGTCTTTGATAATGTCCAGGGCCTGGAAATCTGACCTCTCACAATTTTGAAGCTGCAAAGAAAAGGATAGCCTTTGCTTTAATCTCCATTTCTTAATTCTCAACAGCGTCAACAGCGGGAAAGATGTCGAGTGCTCACAGGCCCCTCTTCATGCCGCCATGTGACAGGTCTGTGGCGACTCACATACCACTCAGGGCAGATCACCGGTGTGTGAACATGAGTTTAAGCTACCATTGGGGTGTGAGGGGGAGATAAGTGGGGATCTAGTGAATAGAAAGCAGCTTTGCCTTCCTTCCTCCTTTCCCTCTTAGCTGTGAAAGAAACCCTATTTCACCTTCTCTTTTTCAAACTTTTCTTGGGAAAAGGGAGATTAAGAAAATTGAGCCTGCACTTGTTTGTTCAGAAAACTTGAGGACTCGATGGAGGACCTGTTCGAGTTTCACTTTAATGGGACCAGACAAATGCCCCTGTATTCTCTGCAGCCAAGTCTGAAGGTCAATAATAATGGAAACGATTCACTACAACAGATTATAACTGTCCTTGACCAGACAGAAGAAAAAAAGTCTTCCTTCTTTACAGGGAGTGAAAAACAGTATAAAGCTCTCCATCTGTATCGGACATGTTGAAGTACTGATGTGAATCCTCTCCATGAAAACCACTCAGCTGCTGTGCTGAGCCCCTTCAGACACTGTGAAATGCTGCTGTCACGGTGTATGCAGGTAGTAAACATAAATAGATGTGGCTGTCACCCTTGTAATTTTCATGAGATGCTTCCTGAAAAATATACTTAAATATTTGTTGCACTACCACGGAAACAGAAAACTTTTAGTAAACTGTGTTGCTGTGATATGGTCGTATCGGGGTTTAATTTCTAAAATTCATTTCTAAGAAGATTATTTGCTAAGGTTTGGATTTGATTGTGCTTACATGAGGGATTCCAGGAAACACTGCTGAAACTCATCCCAAATTCCAGTTTGTGATTTTTATCCAACTGAATCAGCCTCCATGTATAGCCCTCCAGCCGTGTCACAGCTGTGTTAAGAACGTGTTTCATGTTGGTGCTGCTTCTCATTAAAGTAAAACATGCAATGAGGTGTGCACAGAGATTAAGTATCTGAAATACATGCACATGGGCGGCTGTAGCTCAGGAGGAAGAGCAGTGTCTGCCAACAGGAAAGTCTGTGGATCGATTCCAGGATCCCTGACTACATGCTGAAGTGTCCTTGGGCAAGACACTTAACTCCACGTTGCCTCCTGATGTGTCTATCAGGGTATGAATATGAATGATAGGATAAAGCACTTGGTATGTAACAATAGAAGTGCTGTGTGTGTGAATGTGACATGTTATGTCAAAGCACTTTGAGTGGTCAACATGACTAGAAAAGTGCTGCACAAGTACAGGCCATTTACATAAAAGACAATCATTTTCAACATTTATTTCATAACATACAGTATTTCTTATGTTACCAGTCATAATGCATCAGGGTCTGCATGGCACCAAATACTAAAAAAGTTTAGTGTCTTACAGTTGTGTTAAGAATATTTTTAAAGAAAGGGCTGATCATTGATTGCTTCTTAATTGAAACACTCCTTATGATAAATCTTTTAGGACAATATTAGCTACATTCACTTCTCCCGTTCAGTGTGTCAGTGGTCCCTTTAAATTGGATTCTATAATATAGGTGATATATGTTCTCAATCACTGGCTTTGTTAACGTGCTCTTGAGCTCTTTTTACTCTGGTCAAAGAATCCATTGATACCTGCTATCTTCTGACTTTTGAGTGCAACTGGAGAGTTTAATAGGCATTCAGTTCGGCGTGTAATGACTCTGCAGTAGTTGTGGGTATGTATCCGCTCCAGCTCCAATTGGCATTGATACACATCACCAAGGTGTGGAAGCTAATGTTCAATAAGTTAGTACAGGTCACATTATCTTTATCATTCCAGAGACATTTTCCAACTGCAATATCTTGCATGGAGGATCTGAAATTGTAAGCAACAACTTGGAGAAAAAAAAAGAAGAGAGGCCTGTCTGTAAGACAGCTGGCAGCCCCCTCTCAGTCCTGCTGTGTGGGACCCACATCTGTGGTCCAGTTAAAAATAATAAACTAGCTTGATTATCTTCGAAAATTGTGATTTTCACAATGGGAAATAACTTAATCAGTTTGTTTTAGCTACTTTTGAAGTAAAAATGACAGTGAACCTATCCAAGTATATTGCAAATGGACTTTGGCACTTAAGTGGAGAGTAAAATTAAACCAAAACGAGATGTGACAGTTCTGCAACTCGAGGCTTCAAAATGGTTTGGCCCACAAACCTCACACAGGGCTCCTCCTACTTTTAGGTTTGGCTGCAATACTCTTAAATCAACAGCAAATCCAACAGTTTGCTTGCAACAGTATTAGTATTACAATGTGCCAGACATTTAAGAAATTCTAATATCAAACAGTTATTGCCCAGTCTTATAGAAAACCCTGTCAAGAATCCACTCATGCACAGACCGCACACACACAAACATATGGAGAACATCTTAAGACAATAAAGCACCACCCTTCCTCTATAAACATCCCCTCTCATCTTTGTCTGCTCATCAGCCACACACCTACTCAGCCAGCTATCTATTCGAACCAATTCTATACAGGGGTTGAATGATACAGAGCTTCAGGGGCACCAGATGCCGCAAATGAATATTCCATATTTATCACCTGTGGGCTCGTATTCACGTTCAAGGGCAACAGAATGGGGACCCACAGGTGGTGACTGGCTGCCATAAGTCCGACACTTAGGTCGCTGCAAACGAGACTTGACAGGCAGACTGACAGATGACCTACTACATTACAAGTAAACGTTTGCTACGACATATTATCCTTTAAGAGTAACCAACTTCAAGTGTTCGACAGCCTGGTATTTTTCTTTCATGTCTGTTTTCCATTCAGTATCTCTGGATCAGTTTCATTCATGTTTGAAGGGAACCCCATTTCATCCTGACAAACAAATAGAAGAGTTTCTAAATTGAATAAATATCATATTATTTAAAATGGGCAATCTGGAATCTATATATAATTGTGGTTTGGGCTTTTTTCCTCATTCAACAACTATCTAAAGAGACAGTTATTGTCTAATTTTCAAAAACACACTGCAATGATAGAATTCACGAGATGATGGAAGGTTTTTTTTGTAAATCATAGTAAGAAAAGGAAATAAATCTTCTTTTCATAGAGGTATATAGTATATTTCTCACAAGGAAAATAAGCCAGGCCAGTGTGTAAAGTGACTGATTCATGCACATGCTTAGTCAGACTATGCTTTCTTTTTGTATACGTTCCTATAAATAAACTAAATTCAATTTAGCACCTTGCCTGCTAATTGCTGGGATAGGCTCCAGCTCCCCTTTGACACTGAATTGGAAACAAGTGGTATAGCAAACGAATGAATGAACAAATGCATCAATCCATCTGTAGAAGTTCTGTATTGGTTGTGATGGGAGAAAACACAACTGGAAAAAACAATTCAGGTAAAAGCAATAGGACTACACAAATTTTTTTTGACCCATACACATCACAAGCCCTTCAACATTCAACCTATCAGTTAAAGACATACAGACTGTTAACTCTATTCATTCATTAAGCCGTGGGACTGAAGTGGAAATACGACCCCCAAAATGAACGACCTATGCGGGATGAGACATGCTAAAACACATTTTCTTTGAAATAATGCCTGCGGCATGGTAAGATAAGGAGTGAAGTATGATAGCAGTCCACCTCAAAGTGTGCATACAATCTATTGTCAGTGCAAATTAATCTTCACAAAAGCATTCCTGTGCGTTGCAGCTCTGCAAAATTGCCCTCCGAGGCCAAGAAAAATGTTTCAAAACAAAACACAGCCGTGAATTTATAACTAGCTGGTAGGTTCAGCAATGATGAGGCACAAGTGTCAGGATCTGGTGTATATCACCCAATTTCCCAGCTAGCTCTCGGTAATCACTACCAGACACACAGGCAGACAGGGCATCTTACTTTTCCCATGGGACCAAACCGTCTTCAATTTGTTGAACATTTTTTCTTTTGGACCAAATCTGTACTGTATGAATGTGAATGACACTAGCCTGCAAGTGAGATCTTTTTGTTCTTTTCTGCAGCTTTGTGGCCCCTTTGCCCCAGCTTTCTGTCAAGCTGTGGTTTTCTTGGTAACCCTCAAAATGACCTCTGTTTTGTATTTGTAAGGAGACAGAGAAGGATGCACCTCCCAGACACTGCCACCACTCCTTTTCATGCTTTTATGAGATTAGCCCCTTTCTTAGCACTAGTGTGTCTTTTGAGTGAAAGAAAAAGGGGGTTTGAAAAAGCAGGCAGCAGAAAATCCCACATACCTGCCCAGGCATCCATGGCATGTTGTCTGAATTCCCCAATCTGCTCATATTCACATTCTCTTAAAGAATAGGTGTGGCCCCACCTTGCTGAAGCTTGTCGGCAGCCAAGCGTGCAAGGATGTGTCCCCAAGTAATTAAATTCATTGAGGCTGTCTGGAAAACTTCTGGGACATAGAAACGCTTGACTAACATTTGAATCCAAACAGTGAAACTTAGTATTCTTTGATCATGATAGCATGATCACGATGTCTTAAAAGTTTAGAGAGTTGTTCACCATTCTTGCAAAGAAGACTAAAGTAGATCAATACACCTCTTGGTTGTAACGCTGAATGGCTTTCGCTTAGCTTAGCATAACATCTAACTCACACCATCTCATAAATATACTTAATTTTACTATGGGCTTTTAAAGTTGCTAGTCGACATTTTGAGACCTACATTACTTTTGCCATTTTCCAGATTCTATTTTAAGATAAATGTCTATGTAATATCAGTTAAACATAAACATATAAAGAAAATGAGCAAGTCAGTTTTTTGTGCCTTTCTTTGATGATAAGGGCAGTACGTGTGCAAAAGAAAGTGTGTGTGTGGAGGGGGGGATTAAACAAAAGTCAGTAAGTTGCACTCAAACTGCAGCAAGGCTTTTCCAGCCAATGCCCACATGGTTCATGCTGTATAAGGTGAGCTAAAGAAGTGGCATTTCATTTATTGCTTAATGACTAGGATGGTTAAGTTGTGGATGTCTTCAAAGTCATTCAACCAAAACAACTTCTACAGACTGGCTAACTGCCCCCAGCCAAACAGACTGAGGCAAGTGGACCAGTCTACAGTAGCCAGATGGAGTACAAGATTGTAAAACTGGCTAGCTTGAAAGTAGTGAAAAATTACTATCAACATATAAACATGAGTAATTTTCAAAGCGGCTGATAATCTGGGAATATACTTTAAGAAAAGGGTCTTTTTGATGTATTAGATATATACATGGGGTTAAAGTTTGTATATGTAATAAAGAGTGGCTCCAAAGTTGAATATTGAATGTCTAAGGCATTTATATCTTTGTCAGCAAACAGGATGGAGAGGTCACTTTTGATATCAGAGGCTGAACAGCAGTGGGAAGCCTTATCAGCTCAGTCTGTCATAATGTTTGTCTTTTGTATTTGCCACAGTTCAGCACCTCATAATCAGCCTCTCACCACCTATTGGAGTTGGGACTATTGACTCAGAACTCATGTCAGTGGAGCTGATTGCTGCTTACCCGCACCTGTCAAGGAGAAATAATTGGCACCAGATTACGTCTTATCTCTGAGCTTCCGGATGCTGTCACTCAGATGCTCTTCACGCTTGTCTACCACTGATACACTGTGTTTATGTGTGTCTGTGTGTGTTCATAGAAATTATAGTAGAGCTCTTTGATCCTCACGTCAAATCAGAGACACCCATCTCCCTTTGCACAAATCGAAAGCAAAGAAAGATTGATTTAAGAAGTGAGTTCACTTCCTGAGTGGAAATGAGAGATTACAACAAATCTATTTCTGCTGTCTCACATGACAGAAAAGGTTAATTAAAGCACAAGGGAGAAGAAGATCTCTAGTACATGACAGTAAAGGTCATTTAGTTTCTCTATTTTCTGTCTCTGGATTGCAAACCTGACCTTCATTAAATGTATGCTGTAGTTTGGGTTTGTGTAGTTATTGGAAAGGGAAACAGGGATCACATGCACAGATGAGACGTGCAAAACATTCGATTTTCCTTTCTCTACAATAATTAATGACTGTTGTGAATTTCCAAAAGAAAAGTAAAGGACTGAGGACACATAATTGTACCAAATTTATCGAAAGCAAGAGATTTCTGGGATATGTCTTTAAATACTATCACAGTCTAATACAAATGCAGAAGCAAGAGATGGGTCTCAGGTCAGGGCACTGGCTTTTCTCTGTGCACACATAGGCACGGACAGCTGCCCTCAACAGCTTTGCAGGGCTGCAGGTGAAAGGTTAAAGGACATGAGAGGTCTGAGGTGAAAGCTCACCATGGCCTCCCTACACTGGAGAAAGCTGGGTGGTCATGATGATACAGGGTGGGATGTTTGAGGAGAGAGGGAGTGAAGAGAGATGGAGAATTGTGGCTCTCATGGAATAATAAAAGAAATAATATGACTAACCAATTACCAGAACAAATATATTAAGTTGTTTTTATTTCAGTGAAATATGTCTCTGTTTCTTTTTTTGAGCTTCTTGGTGTGAATATTAATCAACTATGAAGATAAACGAAGACATCTGAATGACCACTGAGCTTCTGACAACGGAGTGGCAGGTTTAAAAAAAATAAAATAAAATAAAAAGGTAGCTATTTTTACTACATCCTTCCATTTTATTGAACAAAAGATTAACTGAAAGCAGATTAATTCCCAATAATGATAATAAACAGTATCCAAGAATTGGATTCAAAATCTACTTTATATTCAGAACAATATTTCCGAGCATACTTTATTCACAACCATTCCAATTTTTCACAGGAACAAAACCTCATGCATCTTGCCAATAAACACGAAAAATCTCTATCCATGCTGAGCTGTTACACTTTAACAACCTGTTGTTAAGGAGATCTGTTTGTAGGTCGGGCTGTCTTTCTACAGTGCTTATTTCTGGAATTTGAAGAACAAGAAATTGCCATGAAGTGTTCCTTATTTTGGTTGAAGCTTTATCCTGAAGTGCTGCCTGGGCCTGTGGCTGCCTGCTGTATGCACAAATATTTATACGTGTAGGTAAAACTAAGCCGCTGGTCATGCTGATGCTGCAAGTCACTATAATGATGATGAAGCTGTGTTTGTTGTTGTAGCTGTGCTGTCGCTTGCAGCGAGTCGGTCGGGGTGGCCGCAGTGGTCAGTGGTGACATCGCAGTTTAGAGGGATTATGGAAAGGGCTGAATAATGAGACGGGGCGGGTGTGAATGAGTGAAAAATCCTCCTCTCCCTGGCTGACCTCTGACCTGACACTTAGAACAAATACGCTCCGTCTCTGTCAGCTGCGCTAACACAGAGCCAGATGTAGAATGTTTTCTCAAAAGAATCTCCTCATTCCTATTTATAGATCTCCTCTGATTCTTGGTTTCATTAGAAGCATTGAAACGTGCATCTTTCCTGAGCCAAGTTGTTGATAGATCAGCTCTCTTCCCGCTGATTTGAAGTAGATCTGAACAAAGCCTAATTTTCAAAAACGTCTTTTTGCTTTCTCATGTTTCAAGTTCATGGCCAGTGTGCTGCTAGCTGGAGGCAATAAGAGGGGGGTAATTAGAAGGGTAAATTTAGAGAGACCATTAGCAGCAAGTGTTGACTCGGGGTCTACAGGGGACAGCAGCCACCACTATCCTTTCTGGGTGTTCCACTCGCCAGTCCGGCAGTGACAATCTACTCTACTCCCTCTGGTCATTTTTCACCGACAACAGCAAATGTTGCAGCCGAGGAGTGAGAATGGAGGAAGGAGTCCCGGGGGTGGAGGAGCCTGACAGCGAACCTAAGAACCTCGATTTATCAAAGCGAGAAGAGAGAGAGTCATGGAAACTCTGAGTCGAACTCTAAGAGAGTTCCACTGTTCAGAGAGACTGAGATCCCTTCGACTGCTGCTGAAGGGACAAAGTGACAAAGCTCACAAAGGCACAAAGAGGCTCTACAATACTAATTGTGAGCTGGAGAGAGGATAAAACACCCTGATTGTATGTCCAAATACACAAAAACCCTGATTAGGATCTCAGCTGCCAGTTTAGGTAGAAAATAACACACAAACAAAACAAACATTCCCTCATTATCATCAGCCACAAATGTCTGTAGTTGAGAAGCTGTAAGTAGCATTTTACTTAAAAGGCTAGAATGAGTATGAAATAAACTTAAGAATAAGATGCTATATAGCTACTAACACAAGTTTCCCTCGCTGTAAATCTTTTACCAAATAATTTAGAACTGCATGTAATAGAAGGGAGTTCTATTCATCCTTTTTTTTACTAAATTTAGTCAACGTTAGAAAGAAGTTTTGAGATGTTATGAAGAAGAAACTGAACCCCAGCGATACTCTGGGAGATATTTTCCCAGATGGAAAGAGGCAAACAACCTATTAGCTTGGTGGGAGGGCAGACTGTCCTCCAAAGGAAAACAATCACGACAGTTGTTCCTGAAGTTTACGTCCTGGTGACAAAAATGTCTAGCAGCTCTATGTCTCCTGTCTCACAGGAGTAAAATAGTGTGACTAGGTTTGAATGCCACACAGACGAAAGAGTGGTCAGGGTATTTGGAGGTCACAAGACACTGCTGTCCATTTAACTGTTTCTGAACAAGTCAATAATCACCATCATTTATCTATAAATTGATTTTCTGCATCTAAACTTCCAGACATATAATCTCAACTGGAGCCTCAGAGACACACAAGTTGTCCCTTTGGCATCAGAGCGACCATCCGGTAACACACAAAACACCTTCTTTATCAACTTGCTACAAGGTCTGTCATGATCTTTTCTTGCTGTTTGGTGGAATCAGGCTTTTCCCTTTGTCCCGTACAGGAATAACCCTTCTCTTCCACCAAAATGGTAATTCTAGTGAGAGAGAGGAAATTCTAAGTAAGGAGACACCACTGTGCTTTTAGATGAGAGGTTCCACCCAACATATCATGTCCAAATAAGGCTGAATACGATCACATTTCACTGCACCAAAACTCTCTTAAACCAAACAAGCCAAAACATTTTCTTCTTTGTAATCTCTGAAATCAGCCATTCATTTAGATTTTTACAGTGATGGCCAAAGTCAGATACCCATAAATGATGGTTCCTGTCTTCCACAAAATAAAACTGGATTATCTCAAAGTGAGGAGTGATGAGGAAATAAATATCCCTGGATCTTTTATCACTTTCCTGTATCCACCTCTTCAGATGAAGCTTTTCTTCCAGCAATGCATAAAACCCAGAACACTATGAATTTTCTGGAGATGTAGTCATGCACAAAAATTGTAGCATTCATATCTATCGTAAGTCATACCTCGTTAATGCTATTTTCACTCATCATCATTCTTTCTCTGACACCTCTCCTTTTCCCCGGCTTGTCTGATCTTGCCAGTACCCACCAGCTTCTGTGTGCATACCAGTCAACTGAGATAACAAATGCCTCATTCTGTTGATTCCTTCTCTGCTTTCTTTGGCACCAAGCATGCCACAGGTGGAAGAGGCAGTGAGATGCGGGAAATGCAAGCAGTGATGATGTACAGTATTTTGCTATGACTGTCAGGCTAATACTTCACCCACTGAAAGTATGTAGCTATTGCATGAATTAACAGGGTTGACAAGCACTGTGTCTAATAAGGTCATGCATCTTTTCAAATGCTGCACAAGTTAGAGGATATTTCTAAAAAAACAAAAAAAAACAAAAAAAAACTAAATAAAACATAACAAACCTGAAAACTAGAGGTTTTGTGGTTCCATGGGCTTGTGTTTTGTCTAATCCCTCACAGGGACATACAGACATCCAAACAAAGAACACTAACCCTTAACACATCATGTTATTCTACTGCAGCTTCCCAGCCGAAATGCCATTTATGATAGTTTAATGAATGAACTTCTTTTCTCTGTACACAAATGCCAATATTTTCAGTTACCCAAAGATGTCACAAAGATGGAAAGCAGCAAAGGGTTCTGGCAAGAGACTGGGGGAATGTGTCCTTGACTATGACCCATATTTTGGCCTTAGCCAAGTGTAGATGGCTGAAAATAGATGGAAAAGCACCCAGAAAGCTAATCTTTGAAATAAATGTGCATGGAAAGTCTGGCACCCATTGTATTGCTGATGACACTGTTGAACCTTGGCAAGCATCAAGTTCAAAATAAGATCTTTACTGAGAATCTAAAACTGCCATGAGTCCACTCTTGTCAAACAGGGCCGCTCGCTCCAGGGTCATTGATATCTGTGACGATATCGTACTATGACTCACTGACGGATATGTGTCAGAACAGAGGCCCATCTGCTTTTGCTTGATCAACATAATACTGCATACCCCACTGCTGCATGCACCCACTTGACCCCATGTCAGTGCTGGACAATAGTGGGGTCACCCCCGACCAGGTACATGTCAGCACAGATCCCCGGTCGGGCCTTGTTTGCTAATGCCATCTGGCAGGCAAGGGACAGCCAGATAATACTTGACAATCATGCGGCTGGTTGTTGAACAGTGTGGTGAGGTCCATAGATGGGGTGTTGGTGTTTAGACCTGCTGTGACTTACTGACAGGCTTTGTGCTCAGATAGCAAGGATTTATATTGCAAAACTATGAATACATATCAGGAACATTTCATATATACCTCATAAGAATAAATATCCTACCATATTTACTCTACAGTTGCTTTCTTCATTCTTGAGATAACAAATATTTCACACAATTTTGCAGCATAACTCTCAGGACACTGCAAGCAAAATAAGCTGGTCTACTGTTTTGATCTAGTTTATAATATCCAAGCAACTTTTGAATGGTTTGGGCGTGGGAAAATAAAGTCAGAAGCTCATCTTGACAAATTTTCAATTCATATTTGTGTTTTCATGTAAAATATTTCAACAGCTATTTATCTGGTGTCAGTATATTTAATATAGACAGTCAAACCTGACTTAGAAAATCAAGTCTCTGTCATAATTACAAGAGATCATTTCTGTAATTCCTTAATTGTCATTTGTTGTGACCAAATACCTGTGAAACTGAGACTGGCCCTTGCATTTTGTATCACAGAGCAACAGGTCAGCTTATGTTGCGTGCAGTGTGAAGGTAGCCTTACTGTAAATCAATGTCAAGATATTTTCAAAACACATTGCCTCAAGAGACTTCCTCATCCACAGAAAATCAATCTAAACATTCCTCTACTAATCCTTTCCATCAATGGCCCAACAATGTACCGGTCAACCAACAGATCAATATGACATTTACTCGACCAGAAGGTAAATTTATTAAAGGGAAAAAAATAATCTCTGCTTCCAGGTCTTTTAAACTCTGCCACAACAAACTCGGCTAAGAAAGACAAACTAATCAACAAAGTAATTGATTCTTTAAATTCTCCGACAAGCAAACATTGACATTTCCTGACAAGTTATCTTCACCTAGAAACAGCCCAGGAAAAATCTTCATCCCATGACCTGTTATTACCCAGACCCAGATATTTTTGTTAGTCTTTCAAATCTGCTGTTAAAGCAGTTATATTAAACATTTTCTTTCCCAAAATATTCCATGAAAATAATCAGCCAAATAAAGTAGTGCAACCTGGAATATGTTTTGTGTGCATTAAAAGTCCAGCTCACTTCTCTTTGAATATCATTTCATAGCAAAATCTGTTTTATGGCCAAATGTGCTTGTGCATGAACAGACAGACTGACATGCTGCAAGCAGACAAAATCCTTTGACAGTAATTTCAACATCCCCTTGCAATCTGTCTTTTTTTGTTGTTTTTTTCTTTTGTTTGTCGGTCTTAAAGCTGTAATGGGTTTTTGTATTTTAGTAAATTTGCATGCATGAAAAGGATTTAAGACAGCCTCACATCCTGACAAACATGTATGCACAATGGGTTTTGATTTGAATATTCAGTGAAAATCACCAGGAAAGTTTGGTGAGAAAAAAAGAAGGGAGACCAGCTGGAAGAAATCAGCTGACTGAAAGAAAGGTGTGAGTGAAAGAAAGCTCACATTGACTTGTGCGTCTGCTGTCTGTCTGTCTGCTTGGCATGAATAGGAAGTGGGGAATGGTGACAGTACGTCAAGGACATTTGTTTATAGTCTTAGTGCCTGTAAGGTGGACATGGCTGCAGCAAGGATAGGGCTAGTTGCAGTAAATGGTTATGGAAATAGTTGGATGAGGGAACATCTCTAACCTCACACACACTCATCTTTTGGGGTCCAAACAATATCCAAATATTTTTTTCTTCTGCAGAACTATTAAGACATGATATCTATATGTATGAGTCAATTTTGATTCCTGTGGCCATCAGCTTCGGAGAGATGTTTGTATAGGTATCCCCTGACAAAGCAGGTTCAACTTCAGTATGTGAACAGAAGAATGTTGTGTGTTCTGATCACCCCAAACATGAATGGGCCAGAAACTTTAAAAATAAGTGGGACTTCATGGAAAATAATTAGAGACTAAATACAACCATTTACATTCCAATAGGTTAAACATGTGCTTTGAAAGCAAAAAAATGCCATTCAAGATGAAACATGTCGGCAGCCATTACATCTTTAATGGATAATGTGAATTGTCTGCTCAAGGGGGGGCCCACATTCTCTACCCTGCAATTAAACCAAACCTACCCCAAGGTCAGGCTGAGTGACAGGCTTACAGACCTATAGATTACTGTCTGTCTGTGTAATCTTTTTTTAAAAACTTTTCAAGCTGACTGACACGGTCACCCTTTCCTTTTAAAACAGCAGTGCCTGTTAATTTGGCGTCTTTCATGTTTGATAGACAGCTGGGACATCCTACTCCGTGACCCGGCGGCCTTTTTCTCACCCGGAGCTATAAAGGTCAAAATGCAAAGGATGTCTTTTTAGAGGTAGCGAGGAGAGGATGTGTGAATAGCTGTTGGTGGGTCAAATTCATATCAATAAGTTTCCTAAATGAAATTATGAAATTAATTGGGGAGATTTGTGTGTAAAAGACAGGTAGAAATAACAAAATTGGGATGAAATATAACAGATGGATAAAATCACAAAAACTAAAAAAACATGTCTTGCCTGAATAAACCGCATCAAGACTTGTGCTTCACATAAATCCATCTTGTAAATCCAGATATGAACTGCGCAAACGAGACTGCCCCTTGCTCAGATTACTGACTTTATCAGTTACCAGAACAAATGCAACAACTCAGGGATTGCCTTTGAATTCTCTGGTATGTTATTGTTGGCAGGTCTGCTCAGTTGGATCTAGTGTGCACTGGAGATAAGAAATGTTGAACTGACCTTTCCAACAGTTAAACAGTTATGATGTAACACATCTGAGGCTCAACTACCTTATTGCTTATTATAAATTTTATTAACTACTGTTTTGGGGTTTAGGCTCACATATCAGAAAATGTGTTGATGCTGAAACACTTCCCATATTACTAATATAAATCAAAGCTGGCAATACTTGTTTTGAATTGAATAAGAGTGAGTGATAGCAATATGTGTAGAAAAAAAGAGAGGGAGGTAGAAGTTTAATCAGCTGGAAGGAGGCAACATGCGTGACAGAGAGAAATCTTGGTCACAGTCACCCTCCACCCATCCTTACATGAGTATTGAAGGAGGCCAGTGATTGCACAGACACATGGAGGCTAAAACCTTCTTATCGTCAGCTGTCGTACCTGGTCATAAATCAGCACTTATCCTTCCGCTGTGCACTGATAAGGCAGCCAAACACCAGAAATGGAGATACTTTTTTCTCACCCTGTACTCTTACATCTCCATCTCCTATCTTCATTCATCAGATCTGAGCAGCAGACAAGTTATTTTTTGCTGCTTTGGGCTTGTTTGTTTGCAGCTTGCCACATATTCCCCTTTAGCTTTTCCTGTTTATGATTATTTGGAGAACTTGTGAATCATTTGCAACAATCAATGCCACAATCAATAGTTGGCAGTGCTGAGAGATTATCTTTTGACAGTCACCCAACTGGGCCCTGCAATCTTTAGCAACAACACTATTTAAACTGAAGCTGCCAAAAAGTTGTCATTGCTTCAGTGTGATTAAGCAGAAACATGTACTTCTCAGAAATCCCACAATGTACTATTCACAGATTGTGTAGTGTATATTGGAGTGAAAGTATGATGTTGCTTAATTAGTCTCAAAAGCTGCATGAGAAAACGAGGTAGATGCACAGAGATGCACATATGCACAGGCATGCAAAATCTGCAAGCAGTAAATTATCCTCATGAGAGAGTATTTCTGCCCTCCAAGCACATGGAAGAGAATTCATGAGCATAACAACATGGATGCAAGGGAGCCTTCCTTCTCATATGCTTCAACTGGGCTGCCCAATTTCCCCAACTACTCAGTACTGGCTCATCAGGGTGACTTTTGAGAGTTTGGATGTTAATGTCTCCTTTAATTGGTTATTTTTAGCTGAGTTCATTTTAAGAGTCCAGCAAGCTACAATTCATTTTGTTTGATTTGCAAACATTAAGAGTTGGGATTGTTTTTGCAAGGCATCTTTTTTCCAGCAGAACTAAAAGTGGTCTGTTTAAACAAGTTTTTCAAATGTGAGTTCAACAAAATGAGCCAATTAAACTTATGAACAAGAAATTATCCAAAATTTCAGGAGATGAGAGAACTGGTCAAACAGTCAGCCGGATGAACAGATAAGTGCTAAAGGGAAAGAAGTTAGAATACATACTCATTACAGCTCAACATATTATTCTGTTTGCAAATCAGCACACTCCCCTTTGGATACACACCTATTTTTGCAGCTTTTGAGACTAATTAACTTAGTAGATTACAAAGGAATTTAAGTTAAAAAAATAAGTTACATGTTTAGGCCTATATGTAAAATTTAACTCTATCTTCAATAAAGGTTGGTAATTCCTCACAACAGATTTATTTTTTGGGAGGTAGAGTGCATTTTGTAAAACACTAAAGTTAATCCCATCGTTGACAACACACAACATTTAACGCAACGTCTTTGTAAGTTTGTTAAAACAAATAGGTCCTATTGGCACATAACACACAAAAAAATCAATTATTACTGCTAGTAATGTCATGCTGGAGCTAAATGACATTCTTGTTTTTGTGGTGTAAATGACTCATAATACATTGCAATGATTTGTGACTAATTAATCATGCACAGATGGTTTAATAGGACAGCTTAATCCAACCGCAGTAGAGAAAAGGTAAATTTCACACTGTGCACCAATCCTGTTTGCTAATGACACTGGCATAATCTAAGCTGTAGACTAATGAATTCCAAGTATCTTTTACTTTCTGAATGCGATTACCCTTGAACAAAGCATCAATTGGGTTGGAGATCCTTCCTATGTCAAATGACATTTTGTATTTCCTCTGTCTGATTCTCAGCTGAGTTGACCACATTAAAACTAGATCTGTCAGCCATGAAAAAAAAAGCTTGTGCCTCTGAGTTTGTGCCAGGAAGCGCTGCCTCTTAGAAGCTCTGTGAAAGGCTGTCTGCGGTCGTTTATCAATGTAGTGCGTTGAAGCGCAATGTCCAGAGAAGCACCGATTCATCTAACGTGAAATCCACCAGAACATGAAAGCCCAGGATCATAGCCAAGCTTTGAGTGATGACTGTTTCACCATTAATGCCAAAAGGGGCAAAACAGAGAGAGAAGCAAATGATGAGGGATGGATAGTGAGAAGAGGGAGGAAAAGTACAGAGGTGCCCTGAACATTAATGCTGCACCAGTATTGTATGCCACTCCCCCTTTGCTTCCCTGGGGATGTGAATGAAGTAAATGAATGATGGACCCAACCCACATAAACGCCCCTCTCCTATTGAGTCTAAGCAGTCCATTCACAGGGATGAGTGAGGCGTCGACACAAACACCAACAACAACAATAACAACAGCAACACAGGAGGCCCTTACTCCCATTTTTCATTCATGTATGCAGGAACAGACACAAACATATGGCACAAATAACATGGACAACACTGCCAACATACCATGAAGGACACCTAGAGAAGGTTCCTGAGAACAGCGCTGATTTACAAAGCTTGGAGGCAAAGGGGCGTGATCAGGGCAGGCATGGAGAAAATCTTGGCATCACGTCAATGCAACTGCAACAAAGATAAGGGCAAAGGGACCATCTCCTCCCCTTCACAATTATCAGGAAGCCAATCAGTGAACTAACCCAGAAACAAGGTTCAGAAACCTCATGTTCTTCCACATTTTGCCCTTCTTTCACCCAGCTCGTCTTATTAAGCATAAGGTGGGTTCAGAAGGTTTTCTGCCACAGATTCTCACTCAGATG
Organism: Atherinosoma microstoma; assembly: GCA_037177055.1. Taxonomy (NCBI): domain Eukaryota; kingdom Metazoa; phylum Chordata; class Actinopteri; order Atheriniformes; family Atherinidae; genus Atherinosoma; species Atherinosoma microstoma. The sequence continues at coordinate 22,303,995 of JBBBVU010000003.1, forward strand.
TCTGACCCTAAAACTCAGGCATTACTCGCCAAAAGCCACAGCAGCTAATGGAACTTGGGGAATACAAATCTGATTCGAGTGAAATCAATCTGACAAGGAAGGCTCTGGCATACACCAAGCATTTACATCTCAAACTTTGGAGGTGGGATCCATAATGAAGTTAGCATCTGACGAAGGCTCAGTTTTCATCAGTTTAGTTTCATGCAGAGAGGATGTAAAAGTGGAAGAGGGTAGTAACCAAAATGATGAACTACAGCTCTGACAAGAGGCAGGCGGAGATGGAGGAATGCTGCAGCCTTTTGAGTCCAATAGTGAGACATCACCGCTACATCCTCCCACATGATCATGGTCAGGCTCAACCACAGGCCTCATATCTACCACAATAACAGAGACAGTATATTTGGTTTTCATCCAACGAATGTGCACAGATGCCGACTATAATAAATCTCCAACACCTGAATAATCTCACAAGCAAAAAAAAACAACCTTGAGCTGTCATTCAGGACAGGGTCCATAAAACTTAGCTAAACTGCCAAAGTTTGAGCCTTTGTAAAAAGAAACATTTGAACAAGCATGTACTTTGACTATATCATTTTGTGTTGTTGGAGGAAAGACATATTAAAACACCCTTTAGGCTTCAGTTCAAAATATTCCTTTGAGCCAAATTACTTACACAATTACTTCAAAGACAATCTGTGTGACAATATGTGTGTGAACAAAGTCAGCAGTTTGCATTGACTCAAACAATAGACTTTGCTGTAGAAGGTTGTTAGCGGGGCACTGGCACAGGGCTGACCTGTGGAGGCTGTCTGAGCAGTCACCAGCTGAAATAAACCATCTCCTCCAACAATCACACACAGCTAATGTGAAGCAGACACACAATTTGTCCTGAGTATGCCTTTGTGCACCCACGCTGCTCTCCTCCTTTTCATTCTCAAATCCCTCCATTTATCCATGCTCTGGCTGAGATAGCAAACCTGACACTGATGCCCTGTAGTCCATTAGTGCTCTCAGAGCACCGTCTGATTCTGCTCTATTGCTCCCCTCACATTTTCCTCCTCTCAGCTCATCTTCCCGACATTTCTCATTTCTCTTGCAGCCCTTATCTAGCTCTGTCCTTCCGTATCTCTTATTTCTTCCCTTCTTCTCTCTCCTAAACCTCTGAGGTAGAATAACACATTTTTAGTGATTACAACTGTTATGTACTTTACCTTTGATGAGCTTTTTGTAACAGTTTGTACCATTTTCTTTTGAGGACACCTCTAAATAAAGTTGTTTTATTTAATTATACTGAGATCATAGTGCTGGTGAAAAGTTTTTAGACTCTTTAGACTCATTTTCCTAATTTTGACATGTTTCAGATTAACTTTTGCAATATTCTTAACAAAATTATTAATAATCACAAAGAACACAAATGGTTTATGGATTTTAAAAAAAACATTTTTTTATGGTTTTTCTTTCCTCTTCTTTTAAAAAAAAAAACAAGCTGCTGAAAAAGGGAATTCTGCATGTAAAAAAAACCTGAATCTTCCAGGTCATTCTTTCAACTTGGATATGATTACTCTCAAATTAAGGTTGAGTTTCTTTTTGCACAAATTCATTAAATGTCTGTTACTTGAATATGTTTTGCTAAACACCTAAAAGAGTTACATTTGTAGCAGAAGTGTTCAAAATGGCCATCATAACAATGAGGTCAATGGTGCTGCGGTAACAGGATCCCAACACTGACAGACAAATGAAAATGAATGATATCTGTCGAAGGTAAACAAGTTGAGATGTGCCCTTGACCTGCTGTCTCCTTAATTTCAGTTTGGACCCCAACCACACCACACCAACCAAACCGTGCCCCCCCCCCCCTTCCAGAGGACTCCCACACATCAGCCACATCAGGAGAGAATGTCTTGTCGGGTAG
>JBBBVU010000003.1:22306006-22321271 GCA_037177055.1 Atherinosoma microstoma
CCGTGCCCCCCCCCCTTCCAGAGGACTCCCACACATCAGCCACATCAGGAGAGAATGTCTTGTCGGGTAGAGGCTCTGCACAGACATCAATGTTTCACTTGTTCTCATGTTAAATTCTCCATGCCAACTCCACTTCACGTGGAAGACCACACCTCATCAACGTCCATTGTTTCAGCAAATTCCTTTTCACGTTTGTCTGAGCTCAGCCTTAAAGACTGGGTGCCTCTTTGCTTCAGGATTTCCTGCAAGCACACGAGACAGAGGACATCTGGGAAATAAGCAAAAGGCTGTGATTGCATCCCACCTCTTTTCTGAGGAGAGAATCATTTGAACCCGATTCAGTTTGTGAGGAGTGACAGGTAGAGGCTGCTATGGCAACCGAACCAAAGCAGTGTCATAGATAGCAGCTCTTTACAGAAGAAGCTGCACAAGCACGCGAGCACCCACACACATGCACACACACACACATACATAAACAAACAATGCAGCCATTGCCACATGGACTTGAAATGAATATTCAAAAAAACTCTCTCCCATTCCTCCCCTGTCACTTTGAATCTTAAACAAACCACCTCTGGTAAAAGCCATTACTGTTTCGAACTCGCCTCTAACCACAGAATCCGTTGTCATCTTATACTCCCCCCACGCTCCTGCTCCCTTTCTGCAGGTGGTGTGCTTCATCACAGCTTGCATGATAATCTTTCCTTTTCATAGATGAAAAGCATACCTCAAAAATTTAAGTGCCCAAAAACAATTGCAAAAGCTACACTAACCACAATTTTGCAAGATGTATCTAATACATGAGAAAATGAAAAGACATGGGTCTGATGTACTGCTGTGGCTTACATCTATTTTTATCCTGTCTGCCACATTTCAATGTTAAAAAAAAAAGAAAAAAGAAAGAAAAACTGGCTACAACAGAGACCGAGAGACATGAATATACCAGGATATACACATGCACACAGTGCTTAACACTTATCACACACACACCCTAATCCATCTAGTGAGACTGTCTCTCAGCTCCTGCTGAGTGTTGCCCCTCTTTACAGAGCAGACAGAACAGGAAGGGCTATTTATCGAACCAGCAGCTGCATCACCTACTGTATGTGTAAAAGAAATCATGTTCAGTTGACATACAGTAATCCAGAAACAAAATCACCAAACTTACAATCTGTTCCATATGTCTGGTATATGTCAGATAGTCTAAGGTAAATGAGCTCAAACTTGATACAAAAGTGACAAATCTACTAGAGATATCTGCATTAATTTGCTCACATTAGAGGAGTATTGAGTACACTTTTTGGAACACTTTGTTGACAAAGCACAGAGTTTGTTGCACGTGGCAAACGGGCTCTGCAAGCACCCAGTGAAATGAGTGAAAAACTGGAAAGACAACTATATTGAAAGGAAGGCAGGACAAAAACCAGAAGGTGGTTGGATCCAACTGTTCTTGTTCTCCAAGTGATCTCTTTGTTGAGTGAAATAATATCTGCAGGCTTTTCCACCTCTAACTGAAAATTAAACAGTTTTTGGTCTTGAGTTAATTTTCACTTGCTTTTTGTTAGGTTTAGCCACCAAAACTATTTTGTTTGGTTTAGGAAAAAGTTGGCATGTAAAACTATTTATTTATTTTTACATCACTCACTGCATATGTTTTTTATAGACTGGGGAACAAGTCCTCAAGAGATTTGCATGGTTTTTGTTACAAAATTGCAAGAGCTAATTTATTAACATTTTGAAAAAAGTTTAGTTGAAACAAGCAGACTACAATTATTATCAAGAATGCAAATTTATATTAAGTAAAGAGGAAGTTATTTCATCCATGCCCAAACATGTGTAGTCTCCTTCTGGTTTGATTTGGATTTTTTGATCACTACCGAGGGGAGATTTCAGTATTGAATCGAGTGCCTTTCAGAAGCAGCCGCATTATGTATATATGTCATTAAATGGTGGGGAGCCATTCATATTTGGAATGAATATTTCTAAATGGAAACATAATGTGGAAACATTTCTTTTATTGAAACAGCAGATACAAAATACTTCTGCATTTTAGTTGGGCTGCTATGTAAAGCCTATCACATGTCATCCAGCTCCTCTCTTACACATTCCCCGGCTCCCTCACTGCGTTCCTCTCAAAGAAAGTCTGGCCACTTTAGAGACCCCTACTTTCTCCCAATTTGCCCTACGCTTTCTTCGCGTGCTAAAACAGTGGGCCTGCTGTGGGTGCCATCCCGGATGCTCTCCTCCCTCAGCTCACACTGCCAGCCTCTTATCAACAGGCAAATAGAGAGGGTGTGAGAGTAGAGTAAAAGCAGAAGAGGAGGATGGCGAGGCAGAGGAAGGAAAAAACAGAAAGAAACAGACAGGAGGGACACTATATTTAGCAGTGGAGCTGTCACCTTCTGTTTTGCTCTCCTGAATAATCATAGTTTGACTGAATGTATCCTGCAGAGCAGAGGTTGCTGGGATACACCACCCTCCCCTCTTCCACCAGCAGCATCTCAGGAGAAAAAGTCCCTAAGAATTAATAAGTACTGGGGCTTGCGTGCCAAAGCCAACATACATTTCTTTGTGGAATATTTTTCTTTTAGTGCATGACATCTTTAATATACAAATGAGACAGTCTTGGACAACATGCTGCCAGCAGGTAAAATACCGCAGGGTTAAAACACACAAAAAACAGTTGACTGCATCTGAGTTTGAACAAATGAACACTAATATGAGCAAACAAAAGCTTTGCACCCTCTATCAAATTTTCCTGATTTTCAGTTTATGTAAATCACGAACAGTGAAGGAATTATATACATATCACAAACTGTATTTATACAGTTAAAATCTGGTTCATATCTTGTTTCAGTTGAATGGCAAAACAATAGAGAAAGCAATCATTACAGAGTTTGGAATACTGTGAGAGGACTGTTAAGACTGAATAAACAAATGGGATCAGTGAAAATCCTTGAAAAGAACACTGCAACAGCATTATGATCTGAACAATAAACACAAAACTTTCTATTTCACTCTGTGGGAAAAAAAAGACATAAAACTATTAAATAACCCATTACAGCTTTTACTTTGTGGGAGTAACCAGATTTTCGCTCAAATTACAAGATGATTCAAAATCCCAGGCATGATTAAACATTTAAGGCCAAAATATAGTTGATCTGAGCAATCCTACAGTTGTCGCTGCTGGCTCGATTTAGTTGTGGTAACAGTCAACAATCCAAAAGAGGTTAGCATAGATGCTCATAGCATCAGTCTGGTCTGAACTACAGTTTATTTGCTTTCAGACTCCAGGAACCTTTTTATATGAAATGGAGGAAATCCTCTGTTACCTGGAGCTACAGCTGATCTAAGTTCATAAAACTCTTTTTGTATTTTTTTCTTTTTTTTTTTTAGCTCCTACCTTGGAATGGGAGGGAAACCATCTGTAACATAGTTATATGTTGACTGATCCAGATGACGAAGTGTACAGTGAACAATTAAAACAATGCAAATGTAAAGTGATAAATTGAATAATTAAGCCCAAGGTGAACCGAATTGAAATGCAACGGGGGAATTACGACAAAATCTTGAAACGTCTACCGTTGTGTCGCATCAGTTTTTCTATTTGCTGACCATCCTTTCATTCGCTGAAGGGATGTTTTGTCCAAAAGTGCCTTATTTCTTCATCAATCAAAAAAGTTTTTTGGTCCTCCTGCTGAAAATTTTGATTAAGAAACTGCTTTTACTTCACAGTTTGCTTGAGGTTTTGAATATGCTCGTGACAGCCTGATAGAAACATTCAACCATGTGACAAGTCGCTTTCTTTGTGCATATGATAACTGATTATCATCACTATGTGTCACCAAATTAATTACATTGTGTCTCTCTGTGCAAAGTGCTTTTCACACTCCTGATAATGTGTCTAAAATGATATAATAATAGCCACTGTAATGTGATCTAATGATATAGCTAATTAATAACAGCAGTTATTGGATTATGAGAATTACATACAGCTTCAGTTTTGTTGTAACTGTCTCACTGAGTATTGATTCAATTGTATGGCACGTACAGATGCTGCAGGTTATGCCTGTTGACCTGCTCTGAATCAAACTGCCTGGTGTTTCTATTATTGAACCTGTTACTTGCAGACTGAATGTCATCGCTCAAGTAATAATCAACCAAATACAATGGTTTTGTGCAGCCTTTTTGCCTTTTTTTAAAGAAGTAAGATCTGAAGGAGCAACCAGGTGAGTGGTGGTGATTTGCTATGTAATATCTGTGGGAACAATGCAGGCAAGAACGTGATTTGTTGAGTTTTTCTTGACTTCCTTGGCCAGATTTAGATCCATCCCAGGGATCATGTGCTAGCAAACAGGTTAGCTGTGGATAAGCTTTCAGCAGTTCATTGATTGCTTGAACTTTATCGCAGTAAGGCTTGGCTGAGGCTCTTAGCTTGTCTCCAGTGTCAAAATTGCATAAGTAAACATGCTGGGAGAAGTGCAAGCTCCGGTATCCCTTTAGCAATTTTAGGATAAGATGCAGCTTGTGGCAGGACAAGGGTGATTAATGCTTTATCTTTCACCAGAGACGTCAAAAAGATGCCAACAGAGCAGGACCACCTACGTAGAGGAATGTCACACTGACATAACATATGGAAGACAACAGTCTCATAAATCTGCCTATGGAACATAATCTGTGGAAGCTGTCTATTGTTGTAGAGTTGGAAATAGAAAATTCAAACTCAGTAGCAGCTCCTAATTATTCTAAGAATGAAGAGATGAAGGGCATGTCCCCATTTCTGATATTAACCCTGAAAAGTGTCAGGAAAGATTGGAAGATAGTGAAGCCTTTGTTCAGGCGTGACTGTTGTCAACCTATTACAAAGCGCAAAAAGACTGTCCGAGGGAGGAGGGGGGAGGACTACAAAGGCTGGAGCAATCTTAAGATTGTCCCTGAGAATTAGTCCAATTACAGGACTGCCTGGCTTTGTCTTCTCTTACCAGGCTTTCTTCCCAGAGTTAACCTTGTGCCCAGGTGTATTCCTGGACTACAGAAAAACAAAGTTAAATACTTTCAAATGTGCCCGAGGATTAGCCTAACAAGCTATTACTTGTTAATATGGTGCCATTCTCCCACAGTTTGAGGGCAGTTAACCTCGGGTGTGACTGGCTTCTGTTTTAAGGGTCACAACCCTGCAGAGCCCTGCACACTAAAATAGCACGTGATTATAGACCTTGTTTAAAAGTAAATATAGGAGTTCTCAGCAGCTGATACAAGACAGTCTCATTCTGTCTTTGTGAGATGCTCAGCAACATAATGTTTTCAATATCACCATTTTTCAAACTCTTAAAAACTCATTTTTGAAACCTTAGCTTCACAAACATAATGTTGGATGTTGTATAAACATTAAATTCTACTTTTCTGAGATATATATTGCTGTTTGGGGATTTCTGAGTGTGTCTGCCTGCTATTTTTCAGCTCTTTTGAAGTCTGGGTTGATGATCTGCTTTGAATAGACATTCCTTTGGTCTTATCCTCTGTTTGCTCACTTGGTCCTTATCACAGTTAATAACTCAGCCTGCACTAACATACTCAGTAGCTACTTTAGGCAAAGTAAGTAAGTAAGTAATTTCTTTATCTAAAACAACTTTCAAGCACAATTGCAAAGTGATCAGTTTAGGTTCAAAATTCATAAACCTTATGTTATAAGATGTGTCACCAAAGCTTATCTAATGACTGGATTTTCATGCTTTTTGATGCTACATACAGTCAGATTTTTAACTTGTGTTTAGAGAGAAAGATGCATATAAATTTTACTACTTCATGACTAACCATAGCTGAATGGCAGTGCAGAGTGGGTTTTCAATTCAAACATTTTTTGCAGAGTTCATACGATGAATTGCCCTGATGCCATTTTACACTATCTATTTTTTTCTTTTACAAAAATATGTGTGTAGTTACGCATATGGCCCACTGCTGTAGCTCTGATAGAGGGCAAATATCTGAAAGGCATAGACAAAGTGTGGATTCTCTCGTAACAAACCTGGATATCAGCCAAATGCAGCAAAATCCTCTCCACTGGCTTCATAAAATGCAAATAATCAGTGGAAAAGCAATACTGTGTGACCTTTATGGATAAACATGTGGGGTTGGGTCACAGGCAGCAGATTCGGCAACACTGTATAACTGATTTTATCAGCTGCTTCACATGGCAGCTGACATTTCTCCTTGTTTTAGTTTAATCATCAGAATCAAAATGCTTATTGGACGTTAGGTGGATTACATTATCGTGAGACACTTATTACAAGTGATGTGCACACATGGCAGCAGTGCACCACTGTTATGAAACCTAAAGCCAAGTGCTTTGTTAAGTACACAGCACATAAAAAATTAATAAGGCATTCCCAGTGGTATGGTTGCAAAATCAATACAATTAAGGAATGCACAGATTAGGTGGATTTCTAGTCTCAAGCTATGTGAAGTTACTCTGTCATGCATAAAGTAGCCCCCAGAACTAATTTGAAAAAAAAACTCAATTAAAAGAAACAGAAAATGAATTAACTCTTCCTGCAAAGTAAATGTGAGACTGTCCACATGTGAAATCATACTTGATTAGGGACAAAGAAAAATGAAGCGAGAGGAAACAAACAGATCAGTAAAATATCTGAGGAACAGGCAGGCTTTAACAGTTTCCATCAGTTTGGGGTAAAGAACGCAGAATCAAGTAACATATGGAAAAAGTGAAGGGCCCTTTGTTGAGCGCAGTCATCCACCAAGGCCAGGGTCCATATTCCAATTTTAAGTAAAGTAATCTGGATCTGCATCAGTAGTTAATGGATTCTTCCTTTGGATATCCTCTACCTCTCCATCTATTTTCATGAAATTTTGCCAGGCAATTCTTTTATATAAAGTTTTGCAAACAGAGGAAACAGACAGCACTGAAAGCATACCTCTGAGCTAATTGTTCAAGACTTCTTTTAAAAAGGGTACAATAAAACCTGCAGGACAATTATGGACATAGTGTTGACACTGAATTGACAAAGAAGCAGAAACTGAACCGCTGAGACCTATTTTGACAGAACCTCTCAACATACAAGGTCTCATGTGGCACTGGCCAACATTCATAACATGCTGGATCTGCACCCAGAGTGTGTGCCCAGCCAAGTGTTAAATTTGACTTGATTTCAGAAAGGGGCTGAGGTCACACAAAGGCCTGTTTGGGGAACTACTGGCAGCCATGCGATTCGATGAAGACTAATTCTCAAGCTCTGAATAGTCAGGACAATCAGTAGCACATCTCCTCATCCTTCCCATCGGTCCCTTGCACACAATCAAACTCCTTGTTAGCCTCTGAGTGAAGAAGAGCCAGGCTTACCAAGACCTGAATTCTGCTGGTGCCAAGAGTTAACCCATTTCATATGGAACAAGATTAACAAATTGAAGACATAAATGTTGAAACAGATCTGCTGTCTGTGGAGAAACCACACAAACTAGGTCACAACACAGATTTATTTTCAGTGCCTTACCTTTGAAGGACAGGAAGATTCTGGGAGCAGACAGGGGATCGTTGGACGGGGGCAGCCCCCCACATGATAAGGCCAGCAGGGCCAGCAGCCAGGAAAGTTTGTCCCACAACATTGTCCCTCTGTTTGTTAACAGAAAATGAGAATCCAGGAGTTAAGAGACACACAATAATGAGTGTCAAACAATAAGCAAACCTTTTCAATTCATAAAACAACCACAGCGAACAAAGCTCTGGTGTCAAGTGCAAATCAGTCACTTCATGTAAGACTTTGGGTCATGGTGTGGTCTTTAGATTCTTAGTGCTAAAGTAAATAGGGTGAAGCACAAAGGTATAAAACAAACAAAACAGTCACGGATTTATGAAGCCTTTCAGCTCTGCATATTGGTTGGATATTAGCATGCGGAAATCAAAATGTTTAACTGGTTATCAAAATCTTGACCTGTTAGTTAGAATCAGCTGTGCTTTAATTAGAGCCAAAGCTGCTGGAGTCTGCAAGAATGTCTACTGGCTCACAATGTCGTTTTTACCTTAGTTTCTGCATTTTCTGTTGAATCTCTCAGTATAAAACGCCCCCAATTGTTCACACTATCGTTTGTCTCAATGTGTATTAAAGGAAACTATGAGATTCTTTCAGTGGTCAAAAGATGCAACTCAGTGCAAAAGATCCCATTTCATAATTCTTATATAAGACATGTTTATAAAAGCTTTAAATTAATGTTCCATACTTTCGGAATTACTGCATTTATTTTGCAGCTAGATCCAAATTTCATCAATAGCATGGAGTTCTCTTTAAGCCTGACGCGCACTGCATGAGCTCACAGATTAAATCACAAAGTGCATCAGCATGCTGTTATCCACCACAAAGAGAGATGAAGACAATATCCTCATATAAGGATCTGAAGACTGTCCAAGTTAACAATGTTCAGACAATCTGGCACAACTGCGAGTTGTGGAAGAAATATTACTGAGTAACCAGATTTGGAAAAAAAAACAAGACAATTTCAATGATGGTGTTTTATTGTAGTCATCCATGTATGTCTGATGTACTTGTGAACGTGGACCGGAGCTTGGGGTCAAACTGTCTGTCAGGGTTTAAGATCGAGTTCCACTTTGAGCCCCAGAAGGCAGAATTCCACAGCAGACCGTTAACCAAAATAAAGCCTGACTGGGCTTTGAGTTATGAGGGCATGCCCATAAACCACGTGTCGATTAAGAACAGCATCGGGGAATTTAAATAGTCAGAAGTATCAGCAGATGACAATTTAGTTGGAAGGTAAGCGAGAGCAACGCATGCAGCATAAACTTGAAAACCCCACCAAAACTCGCACTGCCCATCAAACACACATAATTCGTGCGTCTCGCATGATTTCAACATGAGATTAAGGCTCATTAATAATGACCACCAGTGAGCGATAGAACCACTGAAAATAAACAACTTAAGTGTGTTTATAAAATAAAAATTTCTTACATTCAGGGCAAAATTATTTGACATAACTTTTATTAATTAGTGTTTTTTCTTGCGCACAGGGCATACATTATTCTGTTCTCTTCTCCACAATCGGTGGCTTCATATTGATTTAAACGCACATCTGATACAATAGAAATATTATAATTGTTCTGACTTGTCACGCAACACAATAGCACGTGCATGTTTACCTACCTTTTAGTTGCGCCCAGGAAATATTGCTCTATGGCTGATCAACATTTAAAACCATCCACACAGATTGCTGCTCTGTCCACAGGCGTATCCGCCGCAGATCCTGCACGATTATCCCACTGCTAAACAAAGCTTGGATTTAAATTAACTTGCCGCAGTCACTTCAACTTGAGGCGATCTCTAAATTGCATCAATAGATTCAATATTTTCCACTAGATGGGATGACAAACAAAGAGTTGTTCCTGGAGGCAAGCAGCGGAGAGAAGATTCAGCCGCGCGCAACGACGCTCAAGTCTGTAGTGCGGGGAAGCGGGTTTTGCAGGTGGATAGGCTGAGGTCTCCCGGCTGTGGACACACCCATGGGGGAGGGAACCTACCTTAGCATCCGTGCGCCCCGTCCCTCCCCAAAGTCTGATACAAAATGGCTTTGCCCTGCATCTGTATGCACTTCAGGGAGCTTCAGATAGTAAACTTATCTTAAGGAGAGCAACTGAAGTTAGTGAAAAGGTCCGCAGCAGGGGGGGATGTTGAGATGTCAGGTTTCCTTCAACATTTCGAAGAGAAATTGACTAATTAAATCTCCTGTTTTCATAACGCCAAATTAGATTTTCCTTTAAAAAATTGAACCTATTGTTGTTAAAATCTTACTTCAGTGACATACATTTGGAACAGTTTGTTTTGCCTTTATTTCCCATTGCCAGAAATGATTATATCACATTTTCCATATGCTCACTCCTGTAGGAATTATTATTTTTTCAGTGGTGGGAACACTCCAGCATTTACAAGCCAAAAATATGTCAGTGCGGTTTGTTACTACAAATTTGATTCAGTGTTGAAAGTAAATTAAAAAAGAAAACCTGTGGCTTCAGTTTTTATTTCAATTTGCATTTATCCTTATATGTCTAAAATGTTGGCACATTAAGATGATAATTAAGATAGATTTGAATAAAACATGCTCTGTGGAGCTTCCATTGTAATTGATAATAATTCACATTTTAATATTTTCACAGTGGTAAATTGTAGAATAATGTAAAAACATACTACAAGTCTTTGTAGAATTTGTGTGTGTTTGATGAAGTCTGAACTCGATAGATTGCTTGATGGTTTTTAAAGAGACCAGAAGAGGCTTAATCTTACATGACCTCTGGAGAATCAAAATCAGACTGAAGTCATTTCGTTTCGGTAATTAGCTTGTGATTGCTGGCTGTTGATTTATATTTGCTATTTGAAGCCAGCATGGCGTTGTATGTCCAGTTTGAGCCAAAGAATTGCTCATTTTCTGCTTGTTTTGGCAGTGTCATGGTACAGAATAACGTTTGATGTGTGAATAATGTATGAATCATTTACTATGTTTTGACTCAGACAAAGAGGAAATAAACAAAGGCTGCAGATTCGCATGAGAAACTGTTGAAAAATGGCCAGATGCAGATAAGACAGATTTCCCCCAACACCTTGGCGACCTGATTGAGGATCACAGACTCTCGCCTCAGATAGCCATCAGATATTCATGGGCAAATGGAGCCTTAAAGCTTTTAATCTCACTTGATCCTCAGCCTGATCACACTGGCTTAATTTGCTTCTTATCCAGTCAACACACAACGCAGCTGACGCTCCCAATACGCATCCTTATTATTCCATGAATGATAGATACAGTAGCTTAGGTGTCATGCAGTCTTGAGGACATTACATTTGCCTCACCATTGTATGAGGTGAGGATGAGAATTTGTGGGATACAGAATTCATTTGCAATGTCTTCAGCACTTTTTAAGCTTACCTGTAACATTTTGTCAAAGCGGTCAAACATAAAGCTGAATATCATACTTTTATGGGAAACTTTTATTGAATATTCCAATACAGCCTATTACTTGCAGTATTTACACATCTGTTTTGTAATTTTTCATTACAAAAGGCCTCTAAGGCCTTTTTATGCAACAAAGTGAAAATAAAGACACTTGATCTCTGGTTGTGGCTCTGAGTTTTCTGTCTTTTGACAGACATCTTGGAAAACCAAATATTACATTAGTGTATGCAAAAGAGGGTTAAAGCACGAATCCAAGATTTGATGCTTATAGCAGAGAAAATACATTTGCCATTGGAGGTGTTAAATTTCCCCCATTGTGAGAAAGACTCTCTGAGAAACAACTTACTAAACACATGCGTGCTCAAACACACAATGCAGATGAAGTTGATGTTGGAATCCATTTAAATCTTGGACAATCCTAAAAAGACAGGTTCTCATTCACACAAAGACAGAGAGAAGCACCCATGCAGGTGGGCATTTATGCTTGAAGGGTGGTCTGTCCACCTGATCCAAGTAAGCAACAACTGGCATGAATATGTGGAACACAACTCTTAGTCCCACAGGAATCAAGAAGTAACACAACTCTTTCCCCAGACTTCACACACCAGCAGTTCAAATGACCTCCACCGAAAATGTGTGTGGACCAGCCAAGTTTTCCTCTGTCATTGTTACCCTCTTTGTTTCCCAACTCTGTCTCTTTCCATTTTCTCTCTTCCCTCTTTCTTTTTGTCTTCCCACTTCTGTCTCAGCCAACAGCTGCATGTTGTTTCCTATATTTCTTTTTAATCAACAATATTATTCCCATCTTCAGGCCTCTGGTGGCCTCACCATCTGTCACTTGCGTGAGACAAGGGGAAAGCTATTATTGAATCCTGGCTTTGAGGAGCGCCCCCCCTTTTTATAAAAGTCCCTCATGCTTTCCACTTTTTCCTTGAGCTTTCTGCAGCAAATATCTGAGGAGTTAAAAGTGAAAGATAATGTTGAAAACAAAGCTCACCGTTGGGTACGATTCAGTGAAATCTGATGTTGAGGCCCTTCATTCTGCAGGAGAGAATCCAAGTTTATAAATCAGAATGTCAATACCACCAAGGGGAATCTTTGTTTTTTTCTCTCTTTAAATGTTTAGACATAGACATTACCACATCACTTGGCTTGAAACATTTCTTTTATAACAGTAAATTTTCTAAACTGCCAAAATATGAGTTAGACTCTTGACTGAACATGTCTATCTAAAAATGTTGCCATTTTCCTGGAGGAAATGGAGTTAAAACATAATGTATAACAGTTATCACCCTTGCAGACTCTCTGAGGATTATTCATAAAGCATATTTAACATTTGGCAATGCTATAAGAATATAGATAAGAGCCCATTAACATTTAAACAAGTGGATCTCATGGAAACAGGTGCCAGCAGGGAATACAAATCCACACTATATAAAGAGCAGAGATCACTATCTAATATGAGTGTTATTACATTCAATAAATTTTTTTCTTTGACCTTTTGCCACCAATGGCTCTCTAATCCAGCGAAAGTAATTATTAACAGGCTATGACAACCACAACCTCTGTCCTCTGCCCTTCCCACATGATGGGGAGGCAATTAACAGCTGTTCATTACCAATGAGGTGGAGAAACAAGTGCAGCTGCACATCGCTGTGCACATCTGCCTGTGTGCACACATCTAAATGACACAGACAGATGTGATCGTACACACATCCTCACACAAATGACCATGCACACCGCATTAGCAGCGCACAATCAGTCGAGGATGCTGTGACACGCGGTGGCTCTCGGTGCACTCTGAGGGACACATCAATTGTGTAGAATTTAATGAGGGAACATGTACTCATTCTTCCACCTCACCGGGAGAGCTGTTACCTTTTGGTGTGATAAGATATTAAAAATTCACACTGTTTCTGCAGCACTTTGACTGGTATGGCAGTGTGCTCATTAGCATTTAAATGGGAAAAAGATAACTCTTCACTTCGCAGAGTCATAGCTCCATCACAAAGCTGCCAGACAGAGAAAAAACTTGAATTAGAGCCTTAAAACTTTGGCTGTTTTTAGATACCTGAGGCTTCAAATAGTTATATCCTATAACTTAAGTTGTGTGACTATCTCTATTGTTTTTATATACTATTTATGGTCAATTACTGGCCAGCAGTATTCACTTTATCCATCATGTGTTTTATGATACCAATTCTGTTAAATCAGCTTGTGTTTTAAACATGAAGCCCATATTTATCATAAACACTGCGAGGCATAAGAAATAAGTACAATTTCTCATCATCTACTTGGGAGCAACACAAGAAAAATGTCCACTGAATGTAAAAACTCAAATAAAAATGCTGACTCTAAGGTCAGTTTCCTGTTTTTGGAGCAATTGCAGATATTTTTTTCTTGTTAATATTACAGCCACAGTGTGTTCTCCCCTAATAAATACAGCAATATTTGTCTATTATTCTTTAAGCAGATTCATGGCCGCAGGAGAGACATTTAGCCTCTGTTTTGAGATTCCCATTCAAACCACATACTGTTTGCAAACCCTAACTATAAAAATAACTTAGATTTTTACTATTTTTGTTGGCCTGGTGGGATGCAGGCCGTGTTGACTTTAAAACACTCTAATGTTGAAACAGTCTCAGCGATTTCTTGCAAGTGAATCTGTTACTAAATGCTAACGCCGTCCCAAAAATTCTTCTCAGAGTGTGCACTTCAGTTACATGTGACATGTATTTGAACTGTAAAGATTCATTAACATTTCCATTCAGGTCTCCCTGTGTTTGGCTGATTGTCATCTTTTGGCTCATATTTGTTTCTGAGTTTTTTGTGAAAGTGACTGACTATGACTCAGCTGGAGCTTTGTGCGGCAAAAATGGGACAGCTGCCTTTTATAAACGACACAAGTTTGTCTCATTGTATCTGGCTTACATGTCTTATGCCTGGGAACAGAGGGAGGAGGGCAGCTGTGGTGGGATGATTTGGTATGAATTAAAGCTGTTTCCTAACAGGCTCCACAGGGTCTGATCCGGTACCCTGCTTTCCTGGTGGATTCTCTCTACCATTATCAGCAGGAGGAGAGAGTGCATTATTTTATTTTAGGTCTTATTCTCTCTTGTCTTTTGTTCCCCACTCGTAGAAAAATACCCCAAACAAATAATAGCACCGGTTTTATATTTCGCATGACTTTATGAATTAAGGTGCCACAGCCATACCACCTGTGGTTTTGGGGGAGGGGGGTAATAGCTTTTCCATGCAGCGTTGCTAGTTTGGGCTTCCTGAAACTCTGATTTGTCAATGTCATTCCTCATTGAACTCCAACCACAGGTTTCAGGCCAGGGGGCGATACTGTAGACACAAGAGGAAATGAGTGTGCTTTTTTGCTCTACACTCCACTCAGTCTACTGTAGTCTGTGGTCCGACAGGGAAATACATGGGAATTTTGGGGGGTTTTACCATGCAGTAGCTGAGTTGTCTTATTGTTGAGTTTCTTTTTTCAGGACAAAAGTGCAAACAGTAAGTAACAATAGGCTTATAAGAGAGGCTTTGGTGTTTTATTACTCCTTTATATGACTTCTCCTTCTTCTTCTTTGCTTTGGCAGAGCAGAAGGCATTCAAAAACATCAGGGTAACAAAGCAAAAAAAGACTTATCAGAAATAAGCAGATGTAAAAACTTGATAAATGGCCAGCACAACAGACAGGAAGAAACAACGGACACTCTACAGAAGGCTTGTGGGAATGGATTAGCACACATACCAAAGAACTGATGAGGGAGCAGAGAACAGGCAAGCACTCAGGAGTTGGAAATCAGGTAACTTCTAAAAAAACAGGAAGGGCAGAGTTAGGTAAAGACAGATGGGAGTGCCACTTCAGAAACACATCTACTTTTGGAGTCCCTCGCATGAAAGTTGGAAATCCAAATAACATGAACTATTACAACAGTCAGCTTTTTCTAATAACAAGACACAGATAAATAAATAAATGAATAAATAAAGGTAGCAATATGCTGAAAACTACATAGTATACACCACAAAAACAGCCATTTGAAGCAAGCCTCCTCGAAATAACACTTTTAGTCCATGTTTAGCCAGCATTCTGGAAACTACAAATTTGTTAAATAACATTAAATGATGTCAAATCCGGACCTTTGGGTTAAAAAAAGAAAAGAAAAGAAAAGAAAAGAAAAGAAAAGAAAAGAAAAGAAAAAAACATAACTTGTGTCAGAGTGGGAAATCTCCCACTCTATGACACAAGTAATGGACTATCTCACTAGGCTAAAAAATGTTTTCGACTCAAAAA
>JBBBVU010000003.1:22321371-22352410 GCA_037177055.1 Atherinosoma microstoma
AGAGTGGGAAATCTCCCACTCTATGACACAAGTAATGGACTATCTCACTAGGCTAAAAAATGTTTTCGACTCAAAAAATGAAGGTGATAAACATGAATAGTCTGCAGCAGCATGTTATAGCACTGTTGCTCTGAGCTGAAAGCCTACAGATGACAACTTTTAAAGCTCTAATGTGCCACAGCTGGCATGGCTGTGGCTGTAAACTCTTGTTGGGTTTCTGATATTTCTTTTGGTGTACTTTCATCAAGTATTCTGCAGTCATTTTGTACTTAACTGCGTAATGCATGAGCTGGTTATTTCTTGAATAACCATTTGAAAATTTGATGATGAATCCTTCTCGTTATGGCTAAAAACAGCTGTTGTTTCCTTCTCATTTTGCCCTGTAGCCACGATAGCAACATTTAAGGTTGCAGAACAAACAGCGATGTAGAGTCAAGGTTTTGACTGCTATAAATGCACCATGTGAGTATGTAGTGTATTGCATGATTCTGCACTTGTCAGAGTATTTATGTACTCAAAATGACTAATATAAATAATTTCGGTAAGGAGGTAGGCTATGTCATTTTAGGTTCAGTGACTTGTTTTGGATATATAACCAACAAGGACATGGTTGTGTGCAGATTTCTGATTGAAAGATATATGTATACAGTGTCAGATATTTATTTGCAGAGCCAGTCTGTGTTTCCCTTTGCTTTTTGCGATAACTGCTGAGTCCCTTGTCCTTCACCCTTTCTCCCACCCCTCCCCTCTTCATCCACCTGTCATCACTCGCACTGATGAGGCTGTGAAACAGGTGGCTCAAGAATTCAAAATGACATAGGAGAGACAGAGACCAAACGGTTGTGTGTGTGTGTGTGTGTGTGTGTGTGTGTGTGTGTGTGTGTGTGTGTGTGCGTGTACATCAGTGTGTATATGAGGGAGAGAGAGAGTCTAAGTGCAAGATAGAAATGGAGAGGGATTTTGCATGTGTAACTGTGTGCATGAAAGACAGACGAGAAAAGTGAGAGGCAAAGAAAACACAATAACAATAAAAATACTCTTTTGGTTATTTCATATTCTTGTCACTGCCCAGACTGTTAGCTTGCTGCCAGGACACCTAAATCAAGTTAAATTTAATGGACTCCATCTTAAACCATGGACTGTAAAGTATCAGAGAAACACTGACAGGTTGAACCATTTACAGAAGACAAAAGGATCCGCAACTGGCTTTGTATAGTTAATTTGGAACAGATATAGTGTTTTACAGTGATAAGAGGAAAATTAACATGGAGAATCTGTTTGAACACATCTCAGCATGGACTAGATTAAAGTTTCTCAGCTCTGCAGAATGAGAGCAAATCTATGTGGACATCTGTTCCCCAGAATTTCCACTTGTGTTGTTTAAAATCCTATACTATGTTGTCTGGAGACAGCATGGCAGATCAAGAGCATACTCTAAACGATGTCTTTCTCTGTGGCTTAGCATGCAATTTAATTAAGTGTGGAAATGTTGTTGGAGGGATGTCACAACTGTCGGTGGCTCTCCAGTCAATCCCAGAGGAGAGTCATTCAGTCTTATCACTGTCTGCTTTCCCATCACTACTCCCTCCTCCAAACACTCAAGTTACCCGTCCGTTCCAGAAAAAAACGAATCTTTCCAGCACTGATTTAATATTAGCAATTCATACTTGAATTATGGTTCAAGTGCTTTTCATTTTAGCCATGTTTTTTCTGCTTTTGGGAACATTACAGAGATGGGGAGGGAGTAGCTACACGAAAAAAAATATATCCGTGAAATCTTTCTAACATCGAATCACTTGGATATTCAAACATCTTGGTAATTTTATGGTCAGTGACTGAGGACAGGGTGCAGCCTCAAGCAGCTGTTAGTAAAGTGCACATCTGGCTCCTAATTCTCTAAAAAGAAGCAAAGCCCTCAACCCCCAGTCTAAGTTGCTTTAGCATTTGTAAGCCAAAACAAAACAAACTAAATTGTCCTATCTATATGAAGATGTCAGCCAGATAATCTGTCCCTGCATTTTAAGCTTTGCAGCTGATGTTTTCTGTAATTAAACATACTGACACTTTCTTTGCTATTTGCACGTATTTGTCATTTATGGACTGAAAGGGAATGGACTTCCCTTTGTTGCAGATAATTCACACACGTTTATTTCATTATTTGAGACCACATGGATAGCAGCTTTGGAGCTCTGTAATAGATAGTGAGTCGGTTGAGCAATGCTGGATGAGACAAAAACCAGG
The DNA here is from genome assembly GCA_037177055.1 of Atherinosoma microstoma. Classification (NCBI taxonomy): domain Eukaryota; kingdom Metazoa; phylum Chordata; class Actinopteri; order Atheriniformes; family Atherinidae; genus Atherinosoma; species Atherinosoma microstoma. The sequence goes on from JBBBVU010000003.1 coordinate 22,323,613, forward strand.
ACGCCATGTGTTTCTACTCTTGTGAAGATTTGTTGCATTTTATCGTTTCTTTTTCTGTCAATCCAAATCGGAGAAAAAATTTTTTCACAATATGTGAGGCTACACAACCACCCAGCAAGAAGTGTTTCTGATACAAATCAGTTCAACCACTGATCATGCTCCAGTACATCTCTTTTGGCCATATAATGGATGCTGATTTGTGCAGATAAATTCCACAATCGCACATAAAGCAAAGTTGACAGATTCAACTGCTGCATAAACACTTGCCTCCAAAAATGCAGCATGCATTTTTAGCTGTTACACAATACGAACTGTCCAGCAGCTCTACTCAGTGCAAGTGTTTATGTACTGGCTGTAGAACAATAGTTAGCTGCTTTTAAAAGTAAACCAGCATTTCACTGAAAACAGCATTGAACCCAATGCGAGACTTCTAACAAGATCCAGCTTGACGGGCTGATGTTCAATTTGACATGTTAATTCAGTTTTTATTCAACATGATCTTTTTTTCTGAGACATCTAAATACACAATGAGCTCTGTCTCAACACACACACAGTCTACATAAAGCAACAACACATGTAGACGACAATCTGATTTGAACAGAGAAGGCGATCAAACAGACAGCCCAGGGAGAGGTGGCGCCTGTCATGTGGAATGGATCTCATTAAAAGTATGCCCCAGGTCACACTTTGATGGACGGGGAAACGTCACTCATCTGCCAACTAGATTAGCTTGGACTGAAACCCCGTCCCTTGTCTGTGCCCCTTGAGAACCCACAGCATACCAAGTGGGTCCAAGTAGACTCTTATGTGTGCCCCCCAGCCTTCATCACACCTCTCACCTCTGGCTTGCCAATCATAGTAACAAACGAACACATCCACCTCAAATTTAGGAAAAAAAAAAGTAACACCTGCTGTGTTAGAAAGCAGGTGGTGGTGGACCTTTTTTATCCTCACATTTTCTCAGGCGTATGAGATGTTTTACCTCACATCCACCCCAAAAAAATTCACTAATTTAATTAATGGCAGCGATGCACTTTTTTTAAAGTCTATATTTTGGGAAATTGTTTTGATGTTCTAAGTTATAACTAGACACCAACTGCACAAAAACAACAAAATAGATACACTTGAACATAGGAAGAGGACTTTTGATGGTTATTTTGTGCAGTCTTTGAAATGTTAAAACTTCCCATGAAAGACAAAAAGATTCTAATTTAAGACTTATGAGACACCGAGAAACCATCTGGTATTGGAAAAACTATGTTGATGCCATTTGGTAGTAACATTTACAGCAGATGAATCAATCTCATCACCATATTATAAGACAGATATCATGACCAGACTTAAGAAGCGAGAAGCCAGTTGGATTGTCATAGGAGAAGTCATGTAAAATAACCCAAGGGTTTAAGTAAGAATTTTATTATCTCTGAGTAGACAGACAGTAAAATCTCTTTTGGTGGTTATCTTGATAGCTCACTAGTCCGGGAGGAAATGTATTTTTTTCTATCTAGCATTGGTGATCTAGTGCTTACTTTTTCTTTTGTGCTATTTAAGTAGCTGTTTAGTATAAGTGGTTTTCTTTTTTTCTTAAGAAAAAAAAATGGTATCCCTCTATTTACAGATTATGATGTTTTTCTTTCCCCACAATATATTTTTCCACAGCAAACTGCATTTCATTATGTCAAATTAAATATTACAAGTTTAACTAATCTTTTTTTATATATTGTTTTCTGCACAATATATTGTTTAGTGCACAATATATAAGTTGTACACAAAGTTGTATAGAATTTATGTAAGTAAACTTTTCTTTTTCTATTAGTATGAGCATATCATATGATATGGAATAAAATCAGGGATTCATGGGTATCAGAGTGACCCAGAAATTTATGCTTGCTCTTTTCCATGCATTGTTAAAATAACTAACTAATTTTGTGCAAATATTGGCTATTACAATAATTACTGTAAAAATGTTTCCAATATACTTCCACAACATTCCTTAGATTTTATGCTCTATGTATCATTGTATTTATGTTTACATATTCTTGCCTCTGTTTTTTTTTCTTTAAATTGTTTTTTGAATGCACCAGTCAGAGCAGCGTTCCCGAATGCATTGCATGCAATGTCATACAATGACAATAAAGGCTTAGGGGAAAACAAAGGGAAAATAAATATAAAACATATGTCCTGCACAAACATAATCACAAGTGGGATTCATATAGAACTAACCAATTAATTAGATAGTCCTAAAATAATTAAATTTTCTATGGCACAAAAGAAAAAAATACATTAATTGAATTTCTCAAAATAATGGGAAAATTGCAGACTCCTGAAGCCACGAACACTTGATGTGCTCATATCTCGGACTCTTCAACATTATTCTTATGGCAGCATTATTAGCAACTGAAGTCTCTGTATGCTAGCTTTTAAGTGTGAAGTATAGAATGATATACAACACGTTATAAACCAAGAATTTTCTCTCTCTGTGTACATGACATTTGTATAGGATGTGTAGGACAAATGTGAATATACTTTGTTGTATTAAATATCTGAATGATCGTCTGTCATTTGTTTTGCGATAAAATGCATCAGACATTTAACCTTATTGTAGACATTGAGATTATCAGAAAATCTGAAGCGTGAGAATTTCAGATATTTGTCTTCCTAAGCTCTACCATGATAACTTTCTTCCTAGTTTTACATTTCATCTAATGTTCCACAACACAGAACAAGTAGCAAGGGGCTCCTGGAGGCCAGAGTTACTCAAACTAAAGACCAAGAGGTCATTTGCATATGTTCAGTAATAAGGTTTACAATTCAATTAACCATGCACCCATTTTGACAAGCTTTTAAATGTGTGGAGAGGTCATCCATATAAAGATTAAACTGAACCAGAGAGATATTGCTAACCTCAAAGATACCAGAAAAGAAATATGCTGTATTGTTAGACAGCTTAGACCAATTAAAGACTTGAAACAGGGTAAAAATGGTAACTGTTCTGTTTCTTGGATTAACGTTGATTAACGTTTTTGTTTTAAATAGGTTTTTATGTGGGACTGTAAAGTTATGAAATGGGATGTTGGATCCAGAAGTGTTTTTCCTCACTCATGTATTTCCATCTTTTTAAACAATGTTCTCAATGTTACTCCCACTTAAAATGTAAAGACCCTAAATGATCTTATGTTGTGGCCACTACCCTCAACTATTTTGATTTAGTTCTGAGAAATCATGTTCTGCCAGTCAGTTTTCATGGTACATCGGTCAAAATGACAAAAAACATACTATGGAGATGAAACTCATAAGAGGCTGTTAAAAACACTACTAAATAGGGCTACTATCAAAGCTGAAGAAGCAAAGTGAAATGATTTAAGCAGCCACAGAAGTCCTCCAAGTTGTGAGTTGCGAAATTTCCCATGGAAAAAGAGCTTGTTTAATAAAAAGCTATTTTTTTAAAGCTGGGAAGCAGTGACTTCCAGGACTCTGCTGGTTGCCTTGGTAACCTTGTACCGACAACAAACTTAAAGTGCAAGGCCAAGAAACACAAACTCCTCGAAAACTGCAAATTGTTTTAAAAATGTGATTATTGTATTAGTTAAATAAATAGGATATAATGTTTCAGCTACAACCACGTTGTCTGCCTCTGCCTAACATCCCAGACAGAATTATGCCAGCTTATTCTTGTTGTTTTTTGCAAAATTATTAACTGTTCCAATGTCTAAACAAAGTTTGTTTGATGAATTAGCATGTACATAAAGAGATGGGGATGAAGTTAAGCATTATGTCAGAAAAACATTTGTTAATGAAAAATTTATTGGAGGCCAAACATAACATGTTTTCTCAAGAATCTGGTAGGTAAGTTTTTGCCAAAAGGGTCTGTTTCCTGATGGACTGTAACATATTACTACACTTAAGTTGAATGCTGTTGGCATGCAATAGTTTTCCTGAGCATTCTCCTTCTCTCATTTTGCTGTTGTGTTACGGAAAAAAAGTGCTGAAATCGCACAGTGACCTACTGTTTATCCCAGCATTCCCAAGAGTTCATGTCTCCAGCAATAGACCTGTGGCATGATGCCCAGGACAGGGAGCGCGGATGGCTCACTCTGACAGGCACGCTGGTCAAGGCTGTGCTAGCATCGCTTAAAGCGGATATGGATTCTCAACTATCTCTGACACGCTGGCTGACGTAATACAAAGTCCATCTGAATTATGTCTAAATCTGAGGCTGGTAAAATTGAGAGACAGTTTTGGCAAAAGATGGACATAATTTGAGCTATTTACAGAGCTGAGGATGGGTGCAAAGAAATGTGTCAGTACTTAATAACCCACACTGGCATTTTTATTTGTGACAACTCCTGCAGATATATGATGTATCTCACATTTAATCCATGCTGGAGTCTGACCAGCATCCAGTGTGTCATGCTACACGCATCCTAAGTGATAAAGGCCAAAGTAAGAAGACAGATTTGAGGAGTTGTCTTTTCCTTTGAAACCTAAAGAGCTCAGCATATTTGAAATCTGACAAATACTCAATTCTACTCAGATTTTACTACACTAGCGCCTACCAAAAACAAATCAATCTTGCAACCGTAAATAATATTACAAAATCCCCAAACATTGTTGAACAAACTCTGCCTTTCCTTTAGCAATCCAAGTGGATTGAGATTTTTCCCATCAGTGTATATTGCATCATTAGGCCACTCACTACTGAAATCATTCTGCAGTTAAAATGCATGCACTTGACCTGTAAGAGATCCTGCTGATATCAGCTCTGATACAGACTTGCTGCCTTCACATTTTGCTCAGGGCCGAACTTGAGTTCATCACATTTTTCATTAAGAGTCTTATTGTCGACTATTTAGCATTGGTTTTCTACTACAGCTGGGTTCCAACTGTTAGGCAGGTCTCCCTCACACAGATTGATTTATAATTAGACTTTCTGTCTTTTGTTTTTAATATAGTTTTTAATATTTTTTAACTTTTGTTCATTCCTGTTTTCTGCTAATTATGTTGCACCAGTAGCATCAATATAATAACATAAAAAAAGTAAACAACAGCATCCATAAAGGCTTAATGGTTTATGGAATAATAATCAGGAACCAATTGTGTACTGCACATCCGGTTACTGTTCTTTTCATACCCTTAATACACAACTACTATGCAGTATCTGTACTCATACTTCCTGGCCCTGACATGAGCATGTTAATAGAAATATGACTGTCCAAATTAACTGAATGGTTTTTGAGGCTGTATTTTTTTTTATTGAATAAGCAAATATGATTTGGACATGGCAAACTGAAAATCTGTTGGTTTTCATTAAGAGGTCACTGAGGGAAAATAATGGCCTTTAAGTTTTCGTCACATCAGCTCAGGGTCAAAGGGGCGCAGCAGTTGATGTGATATTAGCCCTCTTTTCCTGAGGGATTATGACTTTTAGACATTGTTGCAACATGAGCTAGCACAGCGCACCATGCTGGGACTTCACTCTTGAGACACTCAGGACCTGGGTCACTGCTGAGTCTGACATGACCCCTCACCCTCCAGTACTTACTTACTGAACCAGTGTTATGTAAAGTGATATGTATGGGAAATGTTAAGTGGCATGCACGCTTTGTTGTCTTTCTTTGAAATGTCTTGACATCTTGTTGAAGCATGTTCGTTTTAGTAAAACACAGCAATTAATTAGTTGTGGTTTATGAGTGTGACATAGATTTAGTTCTGATTGTGGGCTGATATGCTTCAGAAGAAGGAATGACTGAATGTTAAAGGGAACGATAAAGAAAGATTAAACAGAAAGTTACAGTTATCACAATATATTTACTAATCCCTTTCTGAAAACAGTTGGGGGGGGGGGGAGTAGCCCCACATGTAGCCACAAAAGACCCACAGGAAGCCTTCATTTCTTTGGCCCCCTCTGACACGCCAGTCACTGTCAGATATTTAAATGTTAAGACATGGCTATTTGAATGACTAAAAGGGAATACTAGGATGCTTTTTTTAAACCAACAAACTCATTTGGTGTTTGTTCAACACTGCTGTCTGTAGGATTACAAAAAGGAGCATCGGCACTTGTTACGTTACCATCTGTAAAAGATAATTGTGGTTTTTTAGTCTAAAATAGGGAAAGCTGTGCACCCACAAACAATAAATAGTGTCTCTAAAGAGCAAACAATGATCTAAAAAACTGATGAAGACTAATGAAATTTGTGCCGTAAACCATTTATCTGCTGGTCTGTAAATGGCACAGGTGCATTATTCTTCAAAGCTGTGGAGTGTTGTTGACTACACTGCAAAGATACTGACACGTTTTCGGTTTAGAATCGCATTAAACAGCATGCTGGTACCAAATATTTCAACATTCATTTATTTTTCGACTCCTAATAGACACTCAGCTTGACTATCTACATCTGCATCTTTTTCTCATTAAATATTGCTGGGTAGCCTGCGTGTATTCACAGCAGCCACAGAGAGGGAGCGATCAAGTAATCAAGCTCCCGCTTCTCACAGGTTGTTGCCTTACTTACGTTTCCCTCACTCAGTGAGATGCCACTTTCTGCCTCCCCCTTTAATCATCTGTCATCAATGCTAATGCAGAGCGACTGCTGGGGTCATGTAGGAAATCAGCCACATCTTTAGTGTCACTTCTCATTAGCATACAAAGTCAGGTGAGAGTTTACTGCTCATTCACTGTAGATCTTTAGGGACCTTTTGCTGCTACCATATGAGTGTTTCCTGATGCATTATATTTCTTGAGCACAAAAAACTATGTCCTACGCTTAGGAATTGGAATCTTATCTGTTCTTCATCACATATTGTTCCCATACCTTAGGGTTTGGCTCTTTGCCTTTCCCCCCTCTAACAGATCTTTCTCTCCATTCACACAGCTGGAGGAATCCTCCATCTCACCCACAATGAGCTTGCAGGCAAAGTTGAGTTCATTGCCTGCTGGTGGATTCAGTTTTTAATATTTATGAAGCTTAAGCCTGACACTCACCTGCAGTGCAGTGTACGAGTGAGAGGAAGGGTGGGAGAAAGACCTGGTGCATGTCTGACAGCCCACCGTGGCGACAGAGCTGCTGACACACTGATATCTCTCCCTCATCCTCCCAACATGTACGTCAGCTGAAAGCCACATGCGTGTCAATGCATCGGAGCTCATGCGGGGTGATGAGGGCTCACCTCTACCAACAGCAGAATGCACTGTAGATATTTCTTATTACCTCCTCCATCCAAGCTGAGATACATTATGCCACCATTTCAAGTCCACAGGCACAGCTGGACCTAACAGATGTACAGGTGTTAGGGGTTCCACAGAAAGTTAAGTTAATAGTACTTGTCAATATGCTTCCAAAGCTCAGGTTGTTTGGAAAAACACGACTCTGAAAAACAATAATAGCTTCCTGGGCCACTTGGATAAAAAGGAGACATCCATAATGGTACCACCAGCAAAAATTATGGTTAAATGTTAACAAATACATGATTTCAGTCACTTGAATATAGGGGAAAAGACTGAGTCTCTTGTGTTAAAGTGTATATTTTTTTGGTATATCCATTCATCCCAATCTCCTCCCACTGTGATCAGAATAGTCCAAAATAGCAGTTACTGAATGCAAATTACACGGGAGTCTTTGTAATTAATTAACCATTGAATAATAATAATAATAATAATAATAATAATAATAATAATAATAATAATAATAATACACATAATTTGGTCTATTTTTTAATGCTTTTATAATTTTTTTTGAATGAAACATTTGAAAATTGTTTGTCCTGAAAAAAATAACATGAATTCTACAAATGTCCTTTTCTTAAACAAACAAAAACTTTCCATACATTCAGTACTGATACATAAAATGATTTTTTAGTTTTTATTACTTACTGTCCTCAAAAGCAATTTATCCAAACAACAACAAAAAAACTAAAACTAGTTGCAAGTGTGCCGTGTGCATTCAGCAGGGAAAATGGGCTTCTGTTCATTCTCTACTATTCTTCTTGATGGAAGACTTTGTTTTTGTGATGTAAAAAAAAACCCACAAGAAAATATTATATTAGCTGATTTAGTGTTTTAAAAGTTAGCAACCTGAGAAGAGAAACATTTGTTACACAATTAAACATATTTAGCTTGTAAAATCAGTCAAAAAAATGATGTTTTTGAAAACCAAGTCAGCATAATGCTTTTCATGTATTCCTTTGCTTAAGTTTTTAAGATTCTAATTGTGCAATAAAAATTAACCAAATAATTCAAGTCAATGTTATTTCAATCCAATAACAGTTTTCCCAACTTATTTATAATTTATGATACAAATTTCTTTTATGATTAAATGCAGTTTAAATTACATGTGATCTGTTCTTGTGGAACCCTGTCTGTGAAATAAACAGATTTTATATTTTATCTTACAAACTGAAGGACAAATAAAAAATCCTCTCATTCCAACTGGAGGATTGTTATTTTTTTATATTCAGCACAATTTAAGCAAAATTTGTCATTGTGAAGCATTTACCAGAATCACTCATTCTAACCTTTGCAGCACATTTGCTATAAGAAAACATTTTCTCTCCCTTAACTACCATGATGGACTCTGGACCTGCATTCCCAGATGAAATCTATCATCATGCCATGCCTCTTTTTTTGCCAGCATGGTCATGACATTAAGGTTGCCCTACATATTAAACTGGTCATGCTCTGAATTGGGGTTATCCCTGCACCCACTCCAGTAGACAACCCTCTGGTTGTTCTTCCTGATGTGCAGAACACACAAACAACCCTATTTGTTGTGGTAACGAGGTCATTTATAAAGAGGTCGACTAACTTGCAGTGGATTCACTGTGTCATAGTTGATGCGAAAATACATCAAGACCAGGGGCAATTATTACAACTAAAGTCATCATTTAATGTAAAAAAGTAAAACCTATGTAAAAGAAAATCGCCAGTTATCAAAAGAGCTTGAATAAAGGCAACTGAACTTATATTTCTTTGCAATGGTATTTTTTTATACAAACAATTGTTAGGATGATCCTGTATTGCATGGCTTTAATCGCTGTTGTACTAATACTAATATCTAACTGATAACAAGTAAAACTTGCTTTGAACAAAAGTTACATCGGTGTTTCTTCAACATTGTTGGCCATCTAATTTAGCAGTTGTCAAATCTGGTGGTTTTATGACTTTTACATCCTTTTCATAAAATGTAAACAATTTGAACTGACAATTTTATCACCCATGTAAGCAGATGCTGAAATGATGCTGTATGAAAGCTGCATTATGATCAAGAACATGGTAATATTGATATGAAACAACATATAGACGTGCATTCACTTGCACTTGGGTATCTGAGGTTTACCCAGGTAAATGTAATTTTATGCTAAATTTTCACAAGAATTTTATTGTGTATTCTTGGTGTAGCACGTGGTGGGCCAGTTAGAATTTAGGGATTACCTGACCCTCCCCCCAGGCCACCCCTCTGGCTAGCTATAACATTGCAGTTCCTGGACTTTCACCTACTGGTATTAGTTGGTGTCATCAATCTACTTCTTGAACCTGTTTGAATGTAAAATGTGATCATTTTGCTGTAATATGACCTGAACACAGTAGTGACTCTGCACAATTAAAGATATACTGTACATCTTTCATTTCATGAGCGAAATAAAGCTTTAAAAATAAAAAAATAAAAATAATTTAACGAGTGGTGTGTTTACAGTTTACTGTTTATGCTTTACTCTGAGTAGGCTAATTAATCGTTCACTTTTTGATGTTTTGTATTCAGTTTTTGAAAATATATTTGAATAGACATGCTTCATCTCTATGTCAAACCCTTTGGTCAACATTAACTGTTTAAATAACTATTTAAAGCTGCGCATATGCATCCTCAGAGTTCATTCTCCACAGAACAGCTTTGCTTTTCAATATAAAGAGCCATAATTTTCTTTTTTTTTTTAATTATTGCTCTGAGGTGTGTGTTGGTTTAATATTATGAAGGACTGAGCAACCTACAGTACGAATCTGCAGCTGACATGTCCTGTCACTATGACCTGGCACCATCCAGCCTTTCCAGACACAGTTAAGCCTGAATGCACTCACAGCAAGAGTCCCTGCTTCACAGCCAAGACAGGAAACACAGCTAACTATACACACACACACACACACACATACACATTTGCTTCAAGATACGCATACAGGATGGTCGCTTGTCAGTTCCTCAAACCTTCCCTCTTTGGAATATTGTCACCTGTTAGGTGTTTCCATGGAGACAGAGCACACTAATGAGATAGGGTATGTGTTACTGTGTTTAGGTGTGTATGTGTGTGCTTTAACAAACAGGACCAGGTATCATTACGAAGGAGGAGGTAATGGGGATGAGCTTCTTAGGTGAATGTGGCAGCATTTGCTCTGAGTGACTCTGTAGTACAGAAGATGATTGTCTAAACCCACACTTTTCATGAAAATAAACACACTAATATGAATATATAAATGTTGGTTAGCTTGCTGAAAGGTGAAGTTTTAAGTTTTTTTCTTTCATAAATAGAGAAGTGAGTATAATTTCCCCTCTGCAACTGACAAATGTCAGACAAGACAAATCATAAAACCATATGTCCAAAGAGATAGAAAGGTGGAAAACCTTGCAAACGTGAACCTGCAGCCAATTAACAGTGGAGATAAGGCAGATGGCTCATTTGGCTGCTAAAATCGGATTTTCACTGAGTCCCATAACCTTGAGGGCATGTGTTCTTGTCAACAAGCAAATACTTTTGCATTATATTTGTCACAAGAGAAATCTCTAAATAAAAATAAATAACTGTTAAATGTCATCCAAAAAGAGGACAAGTTGAAATCATACAATAATTGTAAGTTTGTGCATCTTATATTTTGTGCCTATAAAAAGACTTAAGGCCAGGTCATTGAAGTCCCATAAAGTCATACATGTATCCATGATCTCACATTGGTGAGACTTTGTCACCTGTAGGTGCTGAAAATTGAATTATGCGAGACATGCTTTGGTTCACAACATTTCTAGCCTGTTTGGGGAAAGTAAAATCCCTCTGTGGAGAACAATAATATGGTGGTTATTTAAGTGATGCTACAGTCAAACCAGCCAACAAATGTTTAAATGATCACAGGAATTGTGCTTTACATTTCTATTGTCATACCATTTAAGTCAATAGAGGCAAACTTGATTTATTGTTTTTAAAAACAGCAGGACATTTTTAAATAAACCTTTTCTCAAGCACTGAAATCAGGTCATGTAATCAAAAACTCTGAGCAGAAAGCTCACATTCCACATCAGCTCTGCCATCTGTGAAATGCAGGCCTCCTTCCAGACCAGGATGACAGACCCCAGGTGCAGTGGCCACACAACTAAAAACCATATCTCCCCTGTTTGGAAAAAACCTGTCTACTTTAGTTGCATTGCAGTGAGCATGTGTGTGCATGTGAGTGTAGAATGAGCTTCCCCCTTTTCAGTCAGGCAGACACCCATAGGATTTTGGCTCAATAAACTCTCTGCCCTTTGCACCTTAAAGGAAGTCCATCTGCTCTACAGAGCATTGAGCAGCCTCCAGGCAGCCTGAGAGATGAATGCAGAAATGTATGGTTCACCACTGATGACCGTGTAGAGATTTCCGCTTCCTACACGGCACGTTCTTCCTTTGCAGACCCACTCAGGCTCCGTGGCATGTTTAGCATTGCCTGTAATTAATGTCTGAGACACTGCAGCAAGAAGCTACAGATAGAGGTCAAAAGACCTCAAGAGGAGAAAGCAAAAGCTGAGGCAAATGATTCATCCACATCTGTTAGAATACTTCAGATATTATATCTCTTCAAAAGTAATGCTGAAAATGCCTCATATTGCTCAAACATTCCCATTTTATTTTATTTTATTTTATACCAGCTGAGGTGTGAGGTTATGTCTACTGTTTAGTGCTATCAGCCTGCAGGGGACAAGTGTGGGCAATTACTGTTTCACATGTGATACCAGCTACAGCTACAGATGTAGACAGCTCAACGTGTCTGTCAACATGATGGCATATTATTGCATCTCATAATCCCCCCCGGATCCTTCAACACACAGTCTGGTAGGAGAAGAGTAGCAGAGAGGCACAGTTGGCATACCACAGAGTACCAGTGTTCTTTTACATTTGATATCCATTTGATACTAAAATATGTACAAGCTCAGTTACTTCTGTATCATGGCCAACTTATGTTCATAAATACTAAAAATATTCCATTTTTGGTGGCTCAGAATATTTCATAGATTAAAAATTCCTCTGTGTTAATCACTTTTATCATGAAATCTGATTCGATTTAAGATGTTGTATACATACTACATGTATCTATATATTATTTATTGTATTGAGATTGTTTTGATGCAAGTTTATTGACTAATTCAAACTGTCATTTTAGATCTGATATTTTATTTGTGCATATTCCCACAGGGAGTAACATTTCAAGTCAAATAATGAGCTGCGTCTTGCATTCAAGATTAGATATGACATTGTTTCACTATCTATTCTCTTGAGTCCGGATGTCATAGAACAAAGGATTAATGGGATTACCTGGTTTAAGGCTCCCTGTGTGTCTTTGAGAACAAAATGGTCTCTGCACACCAAATCCACCTGAAGGCCTGAATCTTATAATCAGCTTGCAGCGATGCAGCTAACTCTCTGTTGATGACTGCTATCCTGTGATGCAGAACATTTTGAGAGTTGCTTATAGTAAGGTATGACCCAAGAGAGGTCTGGCAATATTTTATTTTCATGATATTAAATGTGGAAGACATCACCCTGGTTGCAGCACTGACCTGTTTTTAAGTCTTTTTTCCATATTATTCTATAAATGACAAAATCAAGATGGAATTCCTCTGTATATTGCGTGTCTGACCCGCAAGTCCAATGTGTCATATTTCGGTTAATTCAAAATATGAGATCTAAAACAACACTAGTTATGTTTATATGGACATAAGTATTTTGATTAAAGAGAGAGAATAATAATGCTTCATGTAAACATACAAATCGGAAGATTCTGATCCGATTTTCATTCAGATCCATATTTCATTCCCATTGAGACGGATGGCTTATGCTGATTGTTGTTCCAATCGGAGTACATTTGAAGTTTGGGAAGAAATGATCCTTACTGGCTATGCCTGTTATGTCAGCCATACGTCAACATAATCCTGTACCTTACATTATGGTGGGACCATAACATAAATATTCAGTATGAGATACAAATACAAGTGATACAAGTGAATTTCCTCTCTTACCTATTTCCCAAAGAAACTGAGCTGCTCATTGGGAGCCATTCATCCTTAAAATAATCCAAAATTCTGCTTCATCATTATATTCCTTAATCTTCTTGTGTTTTAAGATTTTAAAAGGTTATTATTATTTCCCACACATAAAGAAATATAAAAGAAAAAATCAAAAAGGGAAAGAAAATGGCAAAATAAATTCCACTTTCTACCTCAACAGACCCCACTCTGAATAAATTATACAATACTACGCACCATGAATCAAAATGTCCTGATATAAAGACCCACAGAGCCTGGGTTTAGTTTAGCCTGTTGTAATTCTGGATCCTGACTCAACTGCTACGCTCACACAAGCCCATTCATTCCCCTTTTGACATATTAGGAAAGACAGAGCTGCTTCACAGCTATCACGCTAAAAGGATACTTTCACAGGGGAAAGGTGACCAGTTTAAATGCTCTCCAACCCACTGCACATGTGTGGTAAAATATATCACTGCTGTAAGAGAACTGTCAAGCTATGTTAGAATTAATCAACCTTGGTGACACAGACTCAGGAACCCACAAACATAAATCTGCACATGCATGAAATTCAAACAAATACCTTTTTACTCAGTACCGAGGGAGCTCCCTGTAGATGGGACCCATTTTATGTTAACATAGGAAGCGGGGATTGAAATTAAGCAAATTACCAAGACAGTGACATACAACTTATGAGCATATACATTTTCCAGGAAACATCTTTAAAAGCTATTCAGTCAAAGGAGCAGAAAGTTTACTGTAGCACTTTTCTGAACTGGCGTGAGTCTAAAGGAGAGGGATATTCTTCGGAAGTGTTTACAGCTCTACTGACTTCTCCCCCCTTATGCACTGAAGGTCTCTAATTACAGAGTCCTTCACATACTGTCCGTTCTTGCCCCTCACGCCTCAAACATGCTGCTCCATTCACACAGTCTGTGAGCTGATAGAATAGCAGCCACAGCTGTTGCAGTGTCATCAGAGTCTCATCCAGCAGATGAGAGGTCAAAAGTCAAAGACAGATAAGTTCTGTTAACCTGGAAATACAAGATATAGTCATTCTACATCAGTTAAAAGGAAAAGGAAATTTAATATAACAGAGTATTCAACTGGATTTTAAACAATATTGTTTGTTTAAAATGTTTCCATCATTGCATTACTCTTACTCTTACGCCATCTCTATACTCTTCCCACGATGAGGAGAAACTGTACGAAATGGTTCTCTGTTTATATGTTGACGGACTTCATCAACCTGCCCCTGACCTCAACCCCATCTGATGCCCTCAGGATGATTTGGAGCACAGATTTTTAGCCAAACATTGGTACCTGATCAAGTTAATGGTCTTTATGGATAAGATTTGCATACATTTTTGCAGTCAGGTTTCAAAACCTTCCCCCTCTGAGAGGAGACAGAGCTATTATGGCAGCAATGTATTACTCCATGATTTTAGAGAAAGATGCTCTGCAAATATTCAATCAACTCTAAAAAAATGCACCACTCCTACTATCTAAAACCATTTTCAAGACACAGTTGTGTCATAACAAAACCATATCTATTTTTATACAGCCATTGCATTTTTTTTAAACAGAAATAAACACTTGTTTGTGCATATTTCATTTTCAAGATCGAGGCCCCAATGGTAGCAGCAGTTTCTGATTTTGTAGATGGACACGGTTAATCTAGACAAACCGCAGCTACAAGCAGTAAAAATTTACAGTTGTTTCAGTCATGTTAAACCTCTCCAGCAGATGCACAGATGGATGGTTGATGTTCATTTATGTTAATCATGTACTTAAGTCAGGCTGAGTCAGACTCCTGGTTCTATTCCCCTGTGGTCTGGTGGAATTGTGTAGTTATTCAAGCCCTTTTACAGCCTTGGACCACACAATTGTTAGGGGTGGTTATAGGGGTTTATTGACTCACTTGAACAGTGAACATTGTTCAACTTGGGAAAAAATCATTGGTTGTTTTCTCTTACAAAGTAAAAATGAAAAGCATTTGATAACCAATTAATAACTTATAGTTTTCCCTAAATTAACAGGCAAAAATGCTCACTAAAAAGATAAATCAAAGCAACTTATAATGACTTATAATTCAGCCTAGGTACACTACAACACATTTGATGCTATATTATGAACCTTTTTCTTTATTCACAGTTACAAGACAGTATAAAGGAATATTCAGTTAAAAAATTAAAGTTAAAGTTATAGTTAACTATTTGGAGAGAGGGACTTGGTGTATTAGGGTCCACTCTTATTACAATGAAAACTCATGTGACTCTAAGCAACATTTGACTTTAGTTGGCGTAATAATTTTATGTCAGTTCATAGTTGGTTTAATCATTTTTGTAGAGTTTTTTTGTCAAAATTCTATATGATCATTGTTCTTATCCTTTAGGGGACGGTTTGATCAACAGCACAAAGATAAAATGTATATCTAAATCATCTAAAGCAGTCAGATATGTGTCATTGGTTAGGTAGAATTATGGCCTCTGCTTTCTCCCTGGGGGAGAGAAAAATATGGGTGTTCTGACAGAGGATCACAATGATGTTTGGTCTTTTTTTTTCTTTTTTTTGACTGAAAGATAATCTAAATAGACCCTCTCTCAAATGAATAACATTCATCTTTTGAACTTTGACTCTGGTATGTTGAGTTATGATTTTTTGGGAGAATGATTACATAAGCTGCTTGGATTTAACAGGCCTTCACTCACCGTCAGACTCACTGCTGAGCTGAAGTAAAGACATTTTAAACTTCTGGGGGAAATTTTCTCTTCAAGCCTCCTCTCTAACTTTAGCACAAAGGTCTGCAAAAGCATGACATGAAAACCACGGGTCATAAAAATCAACTACAACCACCTTTGCGTGTGTGTTTCTGAAACCTGATAGAAATCTATCACAGTAAAGTTTGTTGTGAAGTTGTGCTTTGCTGCATGCATGCAAACTGAACATGACAGGAGGAACCCTGACAGATTCTTATTGGAAAATGAAATTTTCACTATTAGATTAGAGCAATGAAGCCCATGATTATCACGGTGCAGCTATTTAACTATTACACTATGCTGCTCTAAAAGGCTGCTGAAATCAAATTTTACTTTGTGCCAATCTGCATTAAACGTCTGCTCGGTAAAAGTGGTTGTGTGTTCCTACAATTAAATACATGTTTATATGTTAACTGCTTTGTGGCATGGTGTAGGAACAATCATCTCAGCTTGAATGTGAGCAAGACAATGTAGATACCTGGATGTTCACCTGCATTACAATGGCTGGTTGCAATGACAGATGACTATTGACTGTTATATGTTCTTTTGTACAATCATTTCTAATATATATTATTTTTGGGTGAATAAAGTATCACTTAGTTAAATGCACCTGAGTTTGACAAATGAATTCTTTTAGCAAGCTGTTTTATTCCTTACCAAGATTTTTATCATGATCATTTATGCAAGGTGGCTCAACTGGTCAGTAAATGAGTTTTTGAATGAATTAAATTTATACTGGTAAGGTTGTTATCTCAGAAAAAAATTTGTTACTTAATTCTTGAAAAATTATATAGTTTCCAAGACTTAACCCAAATTCAGGAACATCTCCAACTGTAAGACCTGAAACCACTCATGTCTCTTTCAATTACTTTATGCATGTTTGAATTTGACCAAAGCAGAAAACAAACTTATTGGTTGTGTCAGTTTCTTCAACATGTAAAATTGTCCTGAGAACCTGGAACCTGAGAAAGCCAGGGTTTGAGAAGTGGACAGAGATAAATTAATCTGTGTGAGGTGATAAACACAATCATTTTGAACGTGAATGTCAAGTAGCAAAGCCTGGAGTACACAGTAAGATATTCCAAACAACCTTTGTGAAATTGTAAATCTGAAAAATGTAAGCACCTCCAAGTCTTTTGATCATTACAGCACTGTAGATGTTAGCCAGATGTTTAAATTTGTACTACAATGCCATGATTGTTTGACATTTGGGATAATGTGTGATGCTGCGTTTACTTTCATCTTGGATGAAGGGTCTACCCCCTGCTGGGCTTGCGTGATCCTTCTGCTGAGATGGCAGCCATAAAACAAACAGACACAATACCACAAATATCAAGGCATGTATTTGCAAACATATGTTCAACAGTGAGGATGTGCAACACTGGGTGTACAGCAGTTCAAATATGATAATAAAAAATTATTGATAATGTCCAAGGCTTTTCAAGTGATAGTGCAGTTAAAGAAGGGCCAAACTAACCTCACATTTATTGTTATTCAATACCAGATGTCTGTAATGCAGGATAAAGCTGAGTGTTGTCAGCTATGACTTAACATTTTGTCATAAAAGTTCATGCAGTATAAGAGCATCAATCCTCCTCAATCTCCCTGTGGGCTTGCAACAGCCCCACGAGAACCTTCAGCCCATGTCTACACTAATTGCTCATTGATACAGATTGTGATTATCTCTGCTTACAGGGTAATTATGTAGTGTCAGAGACACTAAATCAGGGTTGGAATGAGACTATCGCAGTGTTGGCTCTCCAGGGGATTAGGGAGGGCACATGTCTGGGCCTCTGCGTTATCTCGATTCCTCTCCTGTCCTTATCTTCAGAGCGTGAGCCTGGAAAGAAACAACAGCCGGGCTACAGCCAGAGCAGACAGATAGTTTGAGTGCCAGGCATACAATGCAGAGAACCAGGGAGAAAGTATTGTCCAGACAACACAGATGCACACACAAAAACACATGCATGGCTCATTTGGTGGCTTTTGCAAGTGCCAGTATGAACAAATGCCATTTCACACCTTCCATCTTTCATTGAAAGGTGAAACTTTCCTTAAGAAAACAACAGAAAGGCTGTAAATTTGACTCCAACATTTTGTCAGTCTTGATCTTTGTTGATGAGTTTCAGCAACTTTTATATTGAACCTAGAAATAATTCATCCAACAAATACTGTCTAAACTGGAGGTCTAATATTTTACGCCTGTGTGTCTTTAAAATGCACACAGCTTGTACTGCCTCTAAAAACTAAGCTAAGACTGACTCAGTGCCACTACTGTCTTAGTCCCCAGTTATTAAACTAAGTGAAAACCTAAGGCCAGATACGGACACAGTGTGTGCAGAAAAAACATAAAGCAAAAGTAAAATGCTACCTTGGGAGTTTTATATATTCTTAATGGTAAGAGAGGATACCCAAGTTACACCACAGCTCTATATTATTGTTAATGGAGGGCAAACAATGCTTTCTTTACAAAGTACTCTTTGTTTCCATTTCCTCGTCACTGTGTGTATGAGTTGGCTGCACCAGTTTGCTGTCTGCAGGGGTCCTTGTCAGTCAGAGTAGTGCTTAGGAAGCCAAGGCTTCCAGAGAGAAATTATATGGGCTAATTATCAGAGGCGAAAGTCTGTTTCTAATTGAAATTTTACATCCAGTGACATTAAAACCGGATTGCATGAATCAAGACTGTAGCTGCAGTGCAGGCACAAGGTCAAGTGTTTACATGAGTTGCTCCTAATCATCCCCTACAGCCTTTCGGTTTCCATTGCAGATTTGGAACTTACTTATTTACAAGGTGATATGATAATTGCTGCTTTGACTGTGACATATGTTTTGACTGTAGGTTAGTTCCCAATTGTAGGAACTAGCATGCTGTTGTAAGGTGGCTTGAACATTTGGTCTGGAACAACCTTTTTTGGAGATCATTAGGGGGAAGAAAACCCAGCCTGTTTAAGATAAGTGCTTCTAAGTAAGGCCAAAAAAACTTGATGCTGAGTGGGAAAAACTCAGAGCAACTCTCATTTTTTAAAAACCCTTAAAACCATTAAGCAACCTATTAATAGAAGTGAGAGAACAACAGACTGCTCTTTTCTCAAACACAGAAATTAGCAATGTAATATTTGCTGTATAGGCTACCACAGTGACTACAGGAAATATGATTTCCTGTTTCAGACCAAAAAAAAATCAAAGAAATCACCACAAATAGCTGGAATTTGAGGATGAGGTCTATTAATCCTTTACTAACTTTGTGCATCAACAGTGCACAGGTTAAAAACTGGAAATCTTTGAAATGGATTACTACACCAAAGGATGTTTATACCATGAAGTAAATAATTCTATTAGGTACATTTATTATTATGGCAGCATTGTTTCCAAAGTTGTACAAAGCCTACTTGCACACAGCTGGAGTGCTGTACAACTGTGGCTGCAGATGGCAGCTGTTTTTTTAAACTTATGA
Organism: Atherinosoma microstoma; assembly: GCA_037177055.1. Lineage (NCBI taxonomy): Eukaryota > Metazoa > Chordata > Actinopteri > Atheriniformes > Atherinidae > Atherinosoma > Atherinosoma microstoma. The sequence goes on from JBBBVU010000003.1 coordinate 22,343,079, forward strand.
TGAAAGCTTATTCATCACTAATTAAATCATAAAAAGTGGAAATTCTCAGCCTGAACATAGTGATATATCAGGAATGTGAATCATGGTGTATTTGACTTGTCACTTTTTTGTGTCTTTTTTGACAAAGAGCTACTCTGACTTCCTGCCTCAGCACATAAAAGACACTTTCTGCACTGGAACTACAGACTCATGCAATATACATAATGTCTGTCTTGCATGAGCCCATAAGTAACAACAGAGAAGTCACATGCAATATAGACATAATGATAACAATACTGAATAGACAAATGCATGCTGTAACAGCGTATAGTAGGTGGTTGAATGTAAGAGCAGGCGAGTCAAAAAGTGGGGGATGTGCTGCCAGAAAAAAAATATGCATTCTATATGTCAAATGTATTGAAACTGCTTTTCAAATAAAGTCAGAATGTTTCTCATCTAAACAGAGGAACAGGGAAAGCTTCATAAAATAACAACCTTCAAGCCTGAGAATATTTCTTCGTAAGCCCTTGAACAGTTCTATCTCTTCATCTGCTCTGTGTAAAGGCATCTGATGACAACTTTTAAGTTCTGAAATATCTTTTCAATGATGACAGAAACTTCCCACGACCTTGCATCCATTCTTCAAATGATGCCTTCCTCTCTTTCCCTCCAGAGGTATTCCCACAGTTTGAAGCATTAAGAAAAAGTGAGATCTCCCTTTTGTGTGACAACTATTGCTCAGCTTTGATGTGAAACTTGTGAACTGGATAAAATTTTGGAAATTTATAATCTCACTTGTGGCACATCCACTTGGCTAGAGACATTCCATATAAAAAGTTTTATAAAAAGAGAAGAGAAGACAGGCATGTTTAGTCCCAGCTCCTGTGTCATTATGAGATAAGAAACCTATCAACTTGTTTATTCCTTGTGCTTCCATTAATATATTAATGGAAGTATCAAGACCAAAATACAGCTGCATATACCAGATGTGGTTGCAAATAATCTCAAATGAATATGTGATTTGGTGAGACTGCATATAAGTAACACTAAATATCTTAAATGATTGTCACATTATCTAAGTTAGTTTAAAATTACTGCACAAAATGTTGTGGTAAAAGTGAAGGAGGTTGCTAATCACAATGACTGGAAGTGAGTTAAGTTTAAGGTTCCTTTGTTCATGAAAATTATATTAGAAGAGTGATAAGACTCACACATCTACTGGATAATTATCACTGACTGTAAGGTAATGATAGATGGAGCCCCCTTGACATCATCTATTGGTTTTAAACCTGCTGTTTTGAAATCTCAAATTTTAGTATTCAGCTGCCACCATGTTTCTGAAGCCAGAAATAACAATATTTGGATATAATGGTGGACATGGAGAGTTATCTTGAAAAGTTTATTTGAGATGAGTACTGTATGTATGTAAGGCAATCAATTAAATCAAGCAAATCTGTCTTTTGAAAGTAGGCTTCTCATCTGACAGAGAATTGCTAAGTGCATCTAGGTCTTTCAGCATAAAAGGAAAAACAGAGCCAGCTTTAATCCACATGTTATGAAATGTAACAACTTGCACCTTTAAAGGTCACTCTTAAAGGGCTTGCTTTAAAATGACCTTTCATATAGAGTGACTGGACTGCAAAAATATCGAGGTAGGTGGAAGTGTCAAATTCAGTAAAAAAAGTAAAATTCACGTGAAAACCAAGGTGCAGCCAGGACATCACTTTTAAATTATGTGATACACAGGTACGGTGGCCTGGAAGTGCAAAACCAATTTACATCCAACGAAACGCTTTTACGATTTGACCTAAACACTTTTACGATTTGACCAATGGTTTGGTTAGCATGGTTGAAACTGTTCCAGAGTAGCAAACTCTAGCTGTAGAAATAAGTTTGACTGTTTGGTTCATGTTACCTGGATGGCCGTTTGAATAAAAATGTTCCTTTTAATAACTTTTTTACTGTAGTGTTTGTAGAAAGTTTTGTGGACAGTGTGGCATAATTAATTTGACCTTTTAATGAGAGCCAGTTGTTTCCACCATTACAATCACCAGGTTAAGCTTGGTTAACGTTAATTAGTTGACAAAAGAGAAATTTTGTCATTTTACATTTCGAGAATCCAAAGGTAAATATAATCTCAGTTGGGTTAATAATAGGCAACACAAATACCTGATGAGGTTGAGAAAAACATACTGGTTTGGTGTAAAATATATTTTTCTACAAAGAACCTTGCACCTTCCCCACTGATGATGTGGCATTATTGAGATGTTGATATTATAGAACATATCTGAGAAACATTAAGATGATATATCCTTGGTTTCTTGAAGCCTAGAATGGCCACAGTTTTCTCTGATGGGCTGTCATTTTCATAATACCTGACAGACATAAAAGTAGAGTCATTCTGATCTAAATCTTTGTTAATAAGCACATTTACAAATTAAAAATGTATGTGTGTTGTCTCTGTTTAGATGTATAAAACAAATGAACTATGTTTTGTCTGTAAAACCCTTTATTTGGAGGGGGGGGAAAAAACACTTTTGACTCAGTTTCATTGTTTTGATCAGTTTTGTCAGCAGTTCCAACATATGTCATTAATGAATATCTGAAATTGATTTAGGTGGAAAAAATAATTAAGGTTTAAACCCTATGGCATTTACAGAAAACAAAAACCACATGTCCTTGCTGTGTCAATGCCAGTAGCCTGTGGTGATCAAAGTCTCTAATTAGATGATTATCATTGACCTGAAAGCAATCGCAGTACAAAGGATAGTTATCTTTATGCTACAATGCACTATTCCGGCAGGTCTCACTGTATTTACGACATGATTTTAGCTGTGTTGCACTGAATGTCTGATTGCAACCACCATGTACAATGATGACCATGTCATTGCTGTTTTGCCTCTGCTTTGCACGCTATTTGCTTCATGGGTGTTGTTGGACTCTCATCCGTTTTCTTTTTGATATGTCTTTATCTCCCACTTCAAACAAGAGTCACTCTCCCCCTGAAAAACATTGTCAAACAGCTGCTAAAGATGCTCCTGCTGCTTTCAACTCACTTAGAGCTTCCCCCTTCTTTTCACTCGGTGCACGGAATACAGATTATCAGCAGAGCATCCCTTTGTTGCTGCATGGAGGGGATGGGGGTATTTGAGTTAGATCTCCTGGATAACATTTGGAGCACCCAGATATAATTTCACACAAGTCTCTTTCATGCTGACAGAGGTCCTCATACTGAGATGTTGATATGCTTTTTATTATTTTTGACAACATTAGAAAGGGAAACCTGAAGCTCACCAACTTCAGTATGGTGTGTACAGTTGTAGAACTTATGTCTATATAATAACAAACAAATGTTATTTTTCTCTTTCTCTCTCCTGCTCCCAGGCTGACTGTGTTCCAAACAGCCTGAGGTTCTTTACTGGAAGACTAAGTGGAAGCATGATGGACTCGCCTTATCAGTGGCCATTCTGGCAAAGCTGACAGACTGAAGGGGGAGATTTGATCTGCCTTTTTGTTTTGATTTCCTCTGACTCTTATCTGTGCGTGAGTTGGTTGGAATCCAGCCACAGACGTAACGTCCAGAGAGGAGACAACACGCTATGCGGTTACGCATGACCCACTTTGGCACAAGTTCAAGCATCTGTCGCCATGGTTACCAGACCAAACTGTTTGCATGCTTGCATAATTTAGCTTGTTTATAAACTTTCAATGCTATTTTTTCTGTTAACATAAAACTATAGCCTGCAGCAGTTAGCTTAGATGAATTTTGCATATTTTTTTTATTCTTGGTCCTTTTACTTGCCGTAATCTTGTTAAGTTCAAGTATTTAAGCTATATGTGACAGTTAAGGTCCTGTTACTATGCCTCCGATTGATCATGCGCCCTGTCTACAGGGATGTCCCTTTGGCTGAATGGTCAGTGCGCATGACTCTCACTCAGGAGGTTGGGGTTCATGTGTATAGGCCCTCCTTTGTCCTGCCACATACACAATTAGGAAACTGCATAACTGGGTGGATGAATTTTTTTTTTTTTTTAATCCAGCAGCTTTGTGTTTTTAAATTAAATGAAAAATACTTTAATCCCAGAGGGACATTATGATGATAAATTAGTTAAATAAGTTCTTATGGTACTTAATGTGGTTTGGAAATGTCATATGGAGCGAGTCTTTCTTGAGTAGTAATTATCCGTGGGGCTTTAGTTTCTTCTCTCTGCATGTTGAATTGATTGAACAAAGATGTCAATCAAGTCAGACAAAGCCAATGGCACCATGTCATTTGGAGTGGATCGGTCAAGGCCACTGCTTGCCATTTGAGTGCCCTAAGCACAACTGCTTTGTGGTGCCCATCATTTAAATTTTTTTTAATAACTATTACAAAATGTAATGATACATTCTGTAATGTTTGGGGTTAATTTTGTTGAAGAAAGTTTAATTTTATTGTTCAAAATTAACCCCAAACATCACAGAATGTATCATTACATTTTGTAATTAGATTTTTTTTTAAACAGGGGGCACCAAAAAGCAGTTGTGCTTAGGGCACCCAAAAGGCTAGCAGCAACCCTGAGCTTGATGCCCTATACGCGCAGTGCGTGTGGTGGGATGGGTGCCATGTTGTTGACTCGGTGTATATGTTTTAAGGCTGTGCAAGAGTTAATCAAGAAAATGTGCAAATATTGTATAAATTGTAGCACCCTGAAAGATTTGAACAATTAAATAACATTTACCAAAAGGTCCTAGACCTTAATTATTTTCTTTGGTTATGGTTGGTTCACAGTCAATTAATCTGTTTATAAGTAATCAGATAATTGTAGTAATCAGATCTGATGTGTCTAAATGTGCTTCTGAAATGCAATTTTATAAAAATCCTTGTTTACTTTTCCAGTTGATTAGATTTCTTGAATTCTCATAAATCAAATACCTGCAAACTATGAGGACAAATACAACGATGAAAAAGGATGGCTTCCTTAAAAGGATATTGGTCTCCAGCATGCTTAAAAATCAATAATGAACCTGCTAAACGCATAAGCTAAATGTTTTATCATTGCTTTCATTGTCCCATATCACTGACAAACTGTGGAAAGTTTTCAAAAGAGTAGATGGCCTTAAAGTCTAGCAAAACCAGAAATGTTTCACAGGAGGAGTGAATGAGAGTTTTGCATGCCATTGTAAACTTCTCTATATCCTTTAATCAGTTGTAAAATAAATTGTGTCGATTGAGATGGAAACAGTTACTTCCCTGGTTCCTGTAGCCAAAGAACACAGATTAATTAAAGACAGTCTGCATCATTTATCAAAGATTTGGTAAATCACTCACAGGTTTTCAGATATATTGTATAGTTATGCGGAAATGTATCAGTCACTCATATGTTGCAATCTAATTTAAGCCATATGGGGAAAATGGAATCACAAAGAGAAGGCTGTAGCAACAGTGGAAACAGATCTTTTGTAGGACAATATATCACCTCACTGCAAGGTTCTAGTGTGCACATTACCAACCACACACTGAATAAACCAATAACTCTCACCTCAATGTGTAAACCTTTTTAAAGTAATATTTACAACATCCATGCTTCCTGTCTGAGATCCCCTTACACATGAAAAGATTGTTTACAAGAGCAGAGGAGGCTCTTTAGCTCTATATATGGCATCTGTGAATGCATTTGTCAGATAAAGCTATTAATAGTTCTCATTAATAAAAGTTCCATAACCTCTTGTTAAAACAAGTCAGATGTTTTGCTTTGCCTGCTACAGTACAGCTGATAATATAATACACCACAATAAAACAGGATAGGAACTTAGAGAAATGTCAGCCTTTATATCTGCTCTAATTCAAGGAATCCTCATATCTCATATATAGAAACTTTCCCAGACAAGGATCATTTCTCAGAGTGGAGAGGAATTATTCCCACACGAAAGACTATGCTCATCCATCTCCCACTATTGAGACATGCATCACCGAGGAGCAAAAGCAGAACGGTTCACAGTAATCTAGAATGAGATAATTTACAGGAAAGCAACACAGGACTTTTACTCACTTTACAGCAAAACCAGCATCAGAGGTTGTGGATCCATTTTCTGGTCAGAAGTTATTTCTCTCCTCAGCCCAAGTTGTCCCCTTAGTCTAGAATCAGCACTAAAACAGGTTTAATCCCAACTAAATGACTTAAAACCTTTCACACCCTACCTGCATTAATTTCCAAATGACTGTACACCCAGCAATCTCTTTGTTCTATCATGTATTATCTGATTTTTTTGTGGTAACTGTAAAAATAGTTATTACTTCTGGTTGTTTATGCCAAGTCACCCACAGAGATATGACTCCTTGGGACACTTCTTGTGCCAGTGTGCCAGATGGCTCCTCTTCCTCGGTGCAGGTCGATAATGAGTAAGAGAACATCATTCAAGGAAAAGATGAGTAATTGCCAATGCAATAAAAATTCAACCACAAATTCAGATGTTTTATCATCACCATTCATCGGATGTGATACACCAAACTTGTTCTGACCTGATAGAAGTGAGTCTGATGTGTAGTAAAGAGAAAAAGGTCCAAGTTCAGAGTAAAGGAAGCTACTACTGTATATTGCCATAGTATATAAGTAGATATTGTGTTACATGCAGAGATGAGGGGGTTATCAGAAGTAGCAGTGTCCTCTTCTTAAAAGTAGCGATGTCCTCCTTTCTTCCTGCAGGGCATTCCGCACACACCAGATCGAGGGAGCGGCCCACGTCAGATGATCTGCTCTGTGCTTCATACACCGCCGACAGAGCTGTCGTCAGGGGGCTTTACCAGCGGTGTCTGTGAAACCTGAGAGTTGCTGGACAGACTTCACACTGAGGGCAAGAGGTGAGGGAGGGATGGTTTAGCACCGTTGAGGAGGTAATGCACACCCAAAGTAGTGGGGAAACCGTGGCTTGGTGGCTAGCCACAGGGCTGCCTGAGTGTGAGGAAAGCCAAGCAGTCGCCTTGAAGAGGATCAAATTTCCTCACAACTTGTTGCCTGATGCTATATAAACTCTGGCATGCGGTGATGACACCTGATATGGTCTAAAAGGGCCGCTTGAGATATTCTCTGTGCCCATCGTGTCCCTTGCTCTTTCAAGTCAACTGCTTTCCCCTACTACTCAGACCAACTTACTAGCATGGTCGACCTCCATGAGGCCCCTGGTGGATCTCTATCACACAGCAAACACTCTGACTCAGTCATCACCGCACTGTTAATTAGGGTCTCAAGGGAAAGTCTGGCACAAATAAAAGGACGCTGTGGGACCAGGGAGCTCCTGTCTGCTACTGTGAAGAGGGAAGTTACCGTAATGTGTCCCACTGTCTAAAAACGGTTTGTCTGCCTAGTAGAAGAATCCAAATACAAATTTGTCACCATGACAAGTCTAAAAATGTCACAAAAGTTAAATGTGTCCCTGATATGAAGGAAAATATAATGGCAACTATTTTTCACTGTCACATGGGGTTGCTCAGCATTTTAACAGTTAATCTAATTTGGTGCATTTTTCTAAAAATAATCCTGTTTTACCAGCTACTGATTTTTGAAAGACTTTGAAAGACTTACCAAACAGCTGGAAGGTGGTACTGTCCCTCTGTAATTGGTTGTTTTACTGTGAAGCTGTTTTGGAGAAAATTTTGCAAGGCAGCTAAATGGGTCTGCTGTGGACTTGAAAAAACTGCATGAGTAATATTTTTTACTGCTTTTCTTTTGACCAGTTGCCTTTACATCATCCCTTATTAAAAACCCAATGTAATTATTCATGAAATAGTCTAAGAGTTCAAAGTAACATCTTTTCATTGTTTGTCTTGAGCTATAAACAGTCTAAATCTTCCAATTATTGCTTCCAATTATTCAGAGTTACAAAAATTCAACGATACGAGGAATTAAATGTTGGATTTCTTGATCTGTTGCTCAAAAGTCCTTCAAATGCAACAGTTTAAGGTGTTTGTGTGACACATTCAAGACCTCTCACCCCAGTAAATTAGTAAAACTGTTTAGCAAAGATGGCAGTGTTATATAGTAGAATTATATAGTATCCCTAATGATGTAATGTAATTTGTAGCATCACAATCATTATTTCAGGTGGCCTCCCACTAATCTCTTTTACTTGAAAATTATTTGAGTGATTTCACCAAAAATGTCAAGGGAAGTAATTTTGACTATAATAATACTCCACGTCACTGTCTGCCTCCTGTAGAAACAGATGCAAGTCTAATTTATTTCCAAATCTGTAAAATCACAGGTGATGGTTTTCTGTTTGTGGGGAAAGACATACAATGCAATATGTTTGTTGCTATTTAATCCTCTGATATCTAAAAAATATAAACATTTCTCTGATTGGACTGAGAGCAGTCGCCAAGTCTGCAGCACTGTTATACAGCAAAGGAGGAGGATGAGTCTCAAACTACTGACCTCACATTTCAGTGATCGCAGGGGATTTTAATCATTCAAATAAATACAGTCTAAATATCTTATTATTATCATGACTATCATTTTAGAGCGATTTTTTATATTCAAAGTTTTTTTTCTCCACAATATCCAATTCATTCAACACTCAGCTGCTCACCTCCTTCCTCTGGGACAACTTGGACGTTTTATGGTGGGGTGGGGGGCTGGGAGACGTCTGCGTCGGCTGCTCTCGCTCTGTTTGGAACGGACGTCATTTCTATCAGCACAGTAGCTTGCTAAAGTTTGCCTGCGTTTATTATTTGACTAAAACAACAGTGAAATGAATAAATCCAGAGTTTTCTTAAGAAATATGAGCTAATATGGGGGAAAGTGAGCTAGCTTATATGAACAGTTTAGAAGAGACAACAGGCTAATGTTCCACAACTTTCCATCAGACCACCACTAACTGACCCACCTTTCCTTTGAAAGAACTGGGTGACATACTTTCCACCCCTCTGTTATCTCTCCAGTCTCAGCTTTTTTTTACTTTTCTTTTTAAACTTCCCGGTTTTGAGCTATCCTTCTGTCTCAGCATCCACTCGCGGGGTCTGTGGGGCTGAGCTACGCAGCTGAAGTAGCATGTGGACTGAACCATTTAACAGAAACATAGAGGGGAGTTCGTTCATGTATATTACAAAGAAACTTTGTAATACCATTGCTTTGTAAATTAAATGTTTGCGTGATTGTAAGTTTATCATTGAGTATCAGATTATTACATTGAGGGCCCCTGTCAATCATGCCCCCCTAGAATCGTTCTTCCCCCCACCCCACCCCTTTTTGGCGCCCCAGACTGGTGTACTCAATTGTAAGTCGCTTTTGATTAAAGCATCTGCTAAATGACTGTATAGTATAGTTTAATACATCATATCTGTAAGGATATACTCACAAAGAAATATACAGTATAT